>JANTNU010472144.1:0-11511 GCA_024752395.1 Erythroxylum havanense
TTTCAACTCAGGGTTTTTTTTGCTAATTTTTATATGTCAAGGTTTTTTTAGCAACTTTTGAATAACACAGGGTTATTGAGGCAATAAATTTGAAGGAATGAGGGAACTAGCAAACAATAAAAGAGGAGGGTAAGAGTCGTAAAACAGAGAGAGAAAAAGAATTAGGGAACAAAAATAAGAAACAGAGAAAAATAGGGGAGAGAAGCCATGAACGCTGAAGAAACAAAATTAGAAACAAGAGAAGATGCAAAGATCATAACTAATAGAAGAAGAAAAAATGAATGAGAGATGGGGATAGCATATAGAAACCAGAGATCAAGCTCAATGAACACACTCGCTATATCCAATTGTCTATGGCTGACTGCAATGTATAGTTGAGTGTCCCTCTTTTTTTGTTCAACTTCCTTAATAAATATGCAAAGCTTTTAGCAGCCCATCTAACAAAGTTTATGAACTTACTATTATGGGTTGTTTGATATCTTGGAAAAGGATGGTCGTGATATAGATGTGGAGGATTGAGTCATCGTTGGTCTAGACAATTTTGATATTACTTGGAAGCTTCCATATCACATTCAATTGCTTTAAGAAATAGCAAATCATCCATTATGTACTTTGTCACGATGAGTTAAAAAAATTAAGCTTCTTTTCGGATTTCAGATTCTGTGGAGAAAACTTAATCAAATTGGGATTTTTCATGCTATTAAGATTTTTTATTGAAAGAGTTTAATTATAATAAAGTCATATTATATCAGTACAGTTAGGCTTAATAAGGTTAATTAGGGCATACTAAAACTAAACATAATTAAGAAAAATAGATTAAAATTAGTTTAAGTTTAATCATATATATGGATCTCATATATCCAACAAAAATAATAAACTTATGTCACATTATCATTGATGTGATACATAGGAGATATAAATGTAATTATGTCAAAATTTCCATCCATTTAGGATATTGAATGTTTCAAAATATTAAGGATTAAGGTTTAACATGTATCCTGGTAAAAAAGTTAAGCTAAATTTACACTTTTTGACTAGTAATTATAATAAACCTAACTTTTTTTCGACATATATTCAATAAAAAATTAGACACCATAGTACTTTTAAAATGTTATTCCAAAAGTAATAGTTAAATCTACACTTTTTACCTAATAATTATAATAAACCTAACATTACTTTTTTAAAACATTTAAACTTTTACAAAAAGTCACTAAAAATTAGGTACCATAACACTTTTAAAAATGTTAGTCTAAACTAGCATTTAAATGAGACTCTTAATCAATGCCACTTTATATCTTATTTTTAGATACTTGTAGTGATATTTATTATGAAGATCATTTTCACATTGCATTTCTGGCATTTTAGTAGAGCATTACAAGTATTAAAATATTATGAAAATTTGAAGTCCAAAAAAATTCACATACTATATCACTTTATAAAAAATGTCAACTTAAAAATGTAGGTTTGAAAACAATCTCTTAATAAAAGTCAATTTATATCTTTTATCCTTTTAGATATTTTTGGTGATATTTCTAATAAATATTTTTTAAAAAAATTATTTTACATAATTAATCTGAATAATATTAATAACATCATAAATTTAGCACTCGTTGAATTTCTTGTAATTGCATAATGCATTTATAGCACTTCACCGTGATATTTTATAAATGTTTTAACTAGAATATCCAATTGTCAAAGCATAAACTTTTAGGATTAAAATTTAAAAGATGCGTTTGAAAATTGGCTAAACAAATTTTCTTATGATACCTTGCCATGTGATAAGTCCGCATTTTGTATATTTATAGGGAATAAATTAGTTTATAATCTATAATTTTATAATGTGTTTATGTATGTGGTTTTTTGAGTTGTAAGCGATAAGTAGAGGTGAGATTCTAGAATTTATTATAACAAGTTGCAATGAATTGGAAGTTAGCATAGTGGAAAATAACTTTGTAGAATTAGCATAGAATAATTTAAGTTTGAAGATGGTGATAATTGAAGTAAGAAGAAGTGAACTCATTGGGATCAAGAATAATTAAGAAACAAAAGTATACTAGTGCCAATTATGAACTTGATTCAAACACTGGTTACATGCTGATTAGAAAGGTTAAAGTTCCAAAATCTAACAAGTATCAGTATTAGGAGATGCATTAGGTTCATGATATAGAATTTGAGGACGTGAGAAGCCATAATTTCAACAACCTTAGTACTCTTTTAATGCAACCTTAGACCATAAATACAAAAATTAAGGTTAAACAAGGAGAACATTTGGCAACTACTTTTTATAAATTCTTATTTAGGCTTTTATTGGCATCAAGGAGAGCTTAAAAGTAAGATTGGGAGAAGATTTACTCCATTTGGAAGTAATTAGGAACATTTCTTTTAGTTTATTATCCTTTACTTTCTTTTACGTTAAGATTGTTTTGTTTTGTTTAAATTTCATTATGATTAGTAGCTAAATCCCTAGTTAGGGTTAAGGATGTAGTTTATGTGGCATATTTTGATATTAATAAATGAATAGTTGTTAATTAGGTTAAATGTATTAGTTTTAATATTGATTCTTACTCTTAATGTTCTTGTTAATGGTTAGCCATCTCAATCTATTAAGAGCTATAAATGAATTTGACAATGAGATCCAATTTGACCCTTATGTCTTTGTTCTAGTGATGGAAGTCTTCAATAGAAATCTTAAAAGGGTTGTAGAGAGAACAAAGAATTTTAAATTTCACTCAAGATGTAGAAAGAAACATCGATTTCATCAATGTTCTCATTCTCTTCTCCAAAGTTGTCCATGCTTCTATTCCTACTCTCATGAAAGCTCTTAAAGTCTTCAATAAGTGATATAGGTTAGAAATTAATTTTACAAAGAGTGGTTTCTATCTTTCCAAAAGTGCCATAAGTCAAGAACAATCTTTAAGGAGTATTATTCTTTTTTTTTCAGATCCTTCCTATTATATATCTTGACATTCACATCTTTATCTTTAATGTCTCTTCAAGAAACTTCATCATATTAATTGAAAAAATCAATAGCAAAATTTATAGTTAAGGTTCCAAGATTTTGTGTACTATTTGCTTAGCTTATTAATTATCACTTAAACTCTTTTAATGTTTTTTGGGTTGCTCCTACGACCTTTCTTGGCAATACCATTAAATCCATTGATACGATTAGTAGCAACTTCCTTTGGTTAGGAAATGATCAGGCTTATAGAAGAGTTAGAATTCAATGAAAGGGGTTATGTTTACCAAAATACACAGAAGGACTTAGGATAATTCCTCTTAAAATAATGCTTTCAAAGAGATTATGGAGGCTAATATCTAATAAACAAGCTTTGTGATACAGATAGATTTACCATATATACATCAATAATAAGAGAATTTGTAGCTTGAAGATTAGACCATCTTTAGTATGAACCTTAAGAGCTATTATAAAAAGAAGGGACTTGTTCAGGAATGACTTTGTCTCTATTATTGGAAATGGTATATTAACAAGCTTCTAGTTTTATAATTGACTTTCAATTAGACCCTTAAACAACTTACATAATGATATCTCTCTCAAGCCGTTACTCCAACAAGATATGACAATTGTTGAAGCCTTATCAAACAAGCAAATATTCAGGAAAAGTTTTATTCCCAATTCTCTGTATTTAGTGATCATCCAAATATGCTTCATTCATAAAAAAAAGATGGCATCATCTAGAACCATACTGCGAATGGCTTTTTTTAAAACTAACCATTAATGTACAATGGTTCTATAAGGCAATCATGGCATGATCCATTGGACCAAAATTGTATGGTTTAAACATCTACATCTTCATGCATCCTTTATATTAAGGTTGGCTATGAAAGACAAAGTACCAACTGTTGACAAGATGGTGAAGTACTTAAACATTTCCAATTGGTGCATCCCTTGTAAAAAGTCTTGAGGAAAGTACTAATCTTTTACTTTTTCAATATGAATTGGATACATCCATATGAAGATCACTATTACACAAATTCTCTATCTATAATGCTCAAGATGATTTGAATCTTATAAAAGCTTGGTGCATAACTATATAACATCCTAATATTATAGTCAAGTGGTGCTTCTATTTGATACTCTCATTTCTTGTCCAAACTATATGGGATGAAAGAAATAATCACAATTTTCATTATAGAAGCCTAATCAAGGAACAATTTAACAATAAGATACTTCAATAGATCAGATGTCATATTAGTTTACACAAGTACAAACTTCAAAGTATGGACTATTATAGCAAAATATGGATTGTGTAGTATGTAATTCATAGATATACTAGATTTATAAGTGGTTGAACTTAGTAATGTAATAGATGTTTTATTCTATATGGAGACACTTGTGTAGTTTTTTTCTTTTGTAAATCTATTTATACTACTCAATTGCCTTTAATGGCTTAATTCATTATCTTTTTCTCAAAAAATAATGATGCTTAAATTTATGTTTGGCCATCTACGTTCAATCTTAGTAATTCTATGAAAAATTGAAAGAAAACATATAATACATACACTGGAAAAAAATATTCTAGATCTAGAGGATGATATACCTTATATTATAGTAATAACTAACAGATTAACAAATTTAAAGGAGTTTATCTAAGGTTAATTGCACATGTAAAATGTTGTAGTTCCATAATTAGATATACATGTTTGCCTCAAAAGAGGACAAAAATATCTTAAAGTAATTATTATTACAACTTAGATAAATAATCTTATTTAATAATTGAAATTTCTCACAAATGAACTTCAAAGCCCTATCATTTATTTATTTTTTGAGATGTCAATAAGAAAAGATCCCAACAAAATATTACTTCTCTAATTAATATTTAATCTATAGGAGGATTATCAGGGATTTTGTATCAAATCAGAATCTCTATATCACTTCCTAAAATGGCTAGAGTGGTTCCCTATATATGTTTGATGTAAATAGAAAAATATGAGAAATAAATGAAAAAAAAAGATAGAAGTTTTAGTTATCATGGACGTAGGTCTCAATAGACCAATCCACATAAATTCATGAGTTTTTTTCTCTCAAATCTTCATGTTATCATAGCAAATCGATCTATAGACAGTGGCATCCATGACAAAAACCAGAGTCACAAATAGAGGATCATTTGTATTTGAAGCCCTCAATGAAAAGGAAACCATTCCTAATATGGATCTTAATGGAATCGAGAGCTCGTCCTTTTAATTCACAATTAAGAAGCTGAATGAAAGAAATTTTAGAGAATGGGCACAATCAATTTCATTGATTATCAATGGAAACGGGAAGATTGGGTATCTTACTGGAGAGGTGAATAAACCACCTTCCACTAATGCTCTTGCACTACAAAAGTGGAGGTCTAAAAACTCAATGGTGATTGCATGGCTGGTCACTTTAATGAATCCCTCCATCAAGAAGACCTATCTATTTCTACCTATAATGGAAGAGGTACGAAATATTGTTAGGGAAACATATTCAAATGCTGAAAATGCCTCCTAAATCTTTGAAATTAAAACAAGATTGTGACAGATGAAACAGGAAGAGAGGGAAGTGACCAATTACTATATGGAGATGAAGGGTTTATGGTAGGAACTTGATTTAAGTATAGAAAAAGAATGAGATTGTGCATCAAATAGTGTTAGGTATAAGAAGAAAGTGGAGAATGAGAGAATATTTGTTCCTTGCTAGGCTAAACCGTGAACTAGATGATGTACGAGGGAGGATTCTTGGACGATATCTTTTACCCACTTTATGGGAAGTCTTCTCAGAGATAAAAAGAGAGGAGAGTTAACGGCGGGTTATATTAGTTAGAGGCGTTCTAAATGAATTAGAAGAAAAATCAAGTTTGTTATCTCACAGATCAGAAATAGGAAGTGGACCAAGTGTGACCCGTAGCTCTAATATAGAGCCCAATCAAATCAACAAAAGAAAAGGTCTAGATGTGATCATTGCGACAAACTAGGTCACTCTAAGGACGAGTGTTGGTAGATCCACGGCAAACCAACAAATTGGAAGCCTAAAAAAAATAAAAACTATAGCTATTAGGTTACTGTAAACTAAGAGTAAAAGACCAGTCAACCTGAGGTAAAATTTAGTCTCGAATAGTTGGAAAAATTATATGAAGTCTTTACCTTGTTTCAAACTTTAGGTTAGCCTTTCAATAATATTCCTTCCAGATCCCTAAGTCAAAGAGGTAATTTTCTAAATGCATTAAATACTACAATTCAAGCCCAAATATCTTGGATTATGGATTATGGTGCCTCTAATCTTATGATTGGTGGGTGTCAATTGTTTACAATTTACTCACCTTGTGTTAGAAATTTGAAAGTAAAGATTACAGATGGGTAACTTTCATCTGTTGCTGGGAAAGTGAGTATTCATATTTCTAATTCTATTATCCTAGAACCTATTTTAAATGTTTTGAAGTTGTCTTGCAATTTGTTATCCATTAGTCAATTAACAAAAACTCTAACTATTCTACTAATTTCCTTACCTCTCATTATATCTTTCAAGATCTAACATTGAGGAAGATGATTGGCTGTGATAAGGAGTGTGAGGGACTATACTATTTAGAGGAGACAAATTCAGATAACGAAAATGCTTTCTCTGCATCTATCCATAAAATTAGTGAATTTATGTTATGGCATGCTAGGATAGCTCATCCGAATTTTCATAATGTGAAACAATTATTCCCTTTTATTTTTTCTAATGAAAGATCATTTGATTTTTGTTATGAAATTTGTGAGTATGCCAAAAACCATCATACTTTTCCCCTAACCAATTACAAACCATTAAAGCCACTTATTATGATACATAGTGATTTATGGGGTCCCTTTCATATACCCAACCAAACAAACACCAAGTGGTTTATCACTTTCATTGATGATCATGCCCACACTTGTTGGACCTATCTCTTACATGATAAAACAAAAGTTAGGACATTGTTTATCAACTTCCATCCTATGATCCAAACCCAATTTCATACAAAAATATAAATATTACATAAAAATAATGGGACTGAATACTTTAACCAAAATTTGGGATCTTATCTTCCATCGAAGCTCATGAGTAGACACTCCTTAGCAAAATGGAATTGCTAAAAGGAAGAATCGACATATCCTTGAGGTTACTCGAGCTTTAATTTTTACTACTAAAATGCCAAAATCCTTTTGGAAGGATGTTATCCTAACTGCTACATATCTCATTAGTAGAATGCGTAGCAGAATATTCATCATTTACCACTCTATCAGACAAATTTTGAGAACATTTTCCTACCTCACAACTTAATTTGAATCTTCCTCTAAAAATATTTAGATGTATAGCCTTTGTTCATGTTCACTACCACCATTGTACTATGCCCATCAAGTGTGTCTTCATCGGGTGTTCTCCTACACAAAAGGAGTATAAATGTTATCACCTAATCACTCGAAAGATGCTTGTTATTCTTGATGTTACCTTCTTTGAAACTACACCCTATTATACAAAACCTTCCCTTCAAGGGGAGAATTTAAATGAAGCTTAGTTCCTAACCTATACTGTACCACCAGAATCAAAATCCCAGGGAAAACTCAATAGAGGAAAAGGACAAAGAAATTCTAGTTTACTCACGGAGGCCAAAATCAAAGTCCCAGGAAGACCTCACACCTAAAGCACTACGTGAGTCAGATCTAGTGGAAGATCTAACCAACCCAAAACTTCCTTCTGATATGATAATCGAATCTAAACTAAATGATAAAGAGTTGCCTATTGCTCTTCGAAAAAGTCATGATCATGTACTCTCACCATATCTTATAGCTTGTATCTCATAACATATTATCTAAAACATCTCATGCTTTTAACACTAACCTAGATAGGATTAGAATTCTAAATGATGTTCTCGAAGCCTTGGAAGTGGCCAAATAAGGAGTGACGAACAAAATGAAAAGTTTAGAGAAAAATGAGACATAAGATGTGGTATAATTACCAAAAGGAAAAGAAATGTGGGATGTGAATGGGTATTCACGGTAAAATATAAAGTTGATGGGTTAGTGGAAAGATATAAAGTGAGGCTAGTTACAAAAGGGTTTACTCAAACATATGGTGTCAACTACATGATGACATTTGCGGCAGTGACAAAACTAAACACTATACGAGTCCTCCTATCTCTAGCAGTACATTTGGACTAGTCTTTGCAACAATTGGACATTAAAAATGTTTTCTTAGATGGGGAATTAAAGGAGGAGGTCTTTATGGTGCAACCTCCTGGATTTTGTGAGGAGGATAGACAAACAAAGTTTACAAGTTGAAAAAAATCCTTTTAAGGGTTAAAACAATCTCCAAGAGCGTGGTTTGATAGGTTTACAAAATTAGAAAAAGGACAGGGATATCAACAA
The DNA here is from genome assembly GCA_024752395.1 of Erythroxylum havanense. Classification (NCBI taxonomy): domain Eukaryota; kingdom Viridiplantae; phylum Streptophyta; class Magnoliopsida; order Malpighiales; family Erythroxylaceae; genus Erythroxylum; species Erythroxylum havanense. The sequence goes on from JANTNU010472144.1 coordinate 8,368, forward strand.
AGACATTCATATCACACAATGTTTTTTTTAACATTTTGATAATGAAAAAAAGATGATTATGGTTGTATACGTTGATGATATTGTCTTGATAAGGGACGATACTCTAGAGATGAAGAAAATAAAGGAAATTCTAGCACTAAATTTGAGTAAATTATTTGGTTCAGATGCATTATTTCCTAGGAATGGAAGTTGCCAAATTAAGGAAAGGAATCAGTGTTTTTTAAAGAAAATATGTCATTGATCTCTTGAAAGAAGTTGCTATGCTCGAGTGTAGGCCAAGTGACACTCTAGTTGAAGCTAGAAAGAGACCAATAGATGTTAGGAAACCAACTGATAAATAGAGGTATCAAAGACTAGTAGGGAGTTTAATTCATTTATCATAAACTAGAACAAATATCACAATTACAGTTTATAAGGTAAGTCAACACACGCACAATCCCATGGAGGCTCATCTAGGAGTAGTGTACAGAACCTTAAGGTATCTTAAAGGATCCCCCAGGAAGGGCCTATTATTCAAAAAAAGGTGAGAATAAGAAAATATAGGTTCTTATAGGTGCAAATTGGGTAGGATCGACAAAAGATAGAAAGTCCACATCTGGGTATTGTACATTCATATAGGGAAACCTAGTAACTTGAAGAAGTAAAAAGAAAAATGCAGTAGCTAGAAGCAGTGCAGAGGCTAAATTCAAAGCAGTACTTCAAGTAATATATGAAGAATTGTGGTTAAAGAAACTCTTGGAAGAACTTCATATTACAACAAAAGCACCTATCAAGCTCTACTGTGATAATAAAGCAACTATTAGTATCTCCTAAATCCAGTCCAACATGATTGGACCAAGCATGTAGACGTGGATAGGCATTTTATCAAGGAAAAGGTAGATGAAGGGACTATTTGTATGACATATGTCCCTATGAAAGAGCAAATTGCAAATATACTCACTAAGAGACTATCAAGCCAAAATTTCGACAAACTTGTTTGCAAGTTGGACATGATCAATACCTATGATCCAACTTGAGGGGGAGTGCTAGAGATGTCAATTAGAGAAGATCCCAATAGAATATTACTTCTCTAATTAATATTTGATTTATAGAAGGATTATCAAGGATTTCCTATCAAATCAGAATCCCAACATTACTTCCTTAAATAGCTAGTGTGGTTCCCTATAAATATGTATGATGTAAATAGAAAAATATGATATAGAAATAAAAGAAAAGATAGAAGTTTTAGTTACCTTGGAAATAGTTCTCAATATACCTAACCATGTAAATTTGTGAGTTTTGTTTCTTTCTCTCAAATCATCACTTATATTGATTTCTTTTTGTATATTTAATCATTTTTATCTTATTATTTTCATAATTAAATTACTTATCATAAAATCTTCTTAGTTTAATTTAATGATTTTGTAAAGGTTAATAATCATAGTAGTTGTAGTCTTTGTGGCATTAATAACCTAGAATACTCTAGATATAAAAATTTTTTAATCGAATTTGTTAAATTTTAGGATAGTCATGACATTAGTTAATGAGGAACTATTAAAAAGTAGAGCAATTAGTGCATATTACAAACTTAAGTCAGACATTGTTATATGCTAGTCAATCAAGGTTAAAGTCCTAAAACCTAGTGTTAGGAGTAAGGCACGAAGCTCATGATACAAAATATTAGGACATGCAAAAAACTAAATTCACCATCCTTATAACTCTTCAATGTAACCCTATATTAGTAATACCATAATTATGGTTAAGTAATGAAGCTTTTGGCTTCCACTTTTCATTGGAATCTTATTTTAGGTTTTCTTAGCATTAAGGAGAGCTTAAGAGCATGATTAGGGGAAGATTCACCTTCTCTTATAAGCAATTAGGGAAATCTGTTATAGTTCTTTCGCTTCACTTTCTTTTATAACGAGATTATTTTGTTTTTTAAATTTTATTATGTTTAGTGATTTAACAAATAGTTAGGGCAACAATGTATTTTATATTGGACATTTGAATTATTGATATATCATTTATTATTGATTGGGTTGATTTTTCATATCTTGATTTTGAATTTATGCCTAGCCATCATAGATTAAATCTTATGATTGTATAAAGGATTGAAAGTCAAAAGATAATTTGTAAACTAGATATTTTAAATCTAGAGGAAGAGATACTTTAGACTATAATGAAAAATAATGGATTAATTATACTTAATAAGTTTGATTAGGGTTAATTAAACAAGCGAGAGGTGGTAGTTCTCTAATTATATATACTCGTGTACCTTATGATAAGGTATAGATACCCTAGTTTAATTGTTATTTCAACTTTGATAAATAATCTTTCTCGATAATTTAAATTCTTCCTAAGTGAACCCTTAAGCCCTAGCGTTTGTTTATGTTAATTTATTTTTAATATTTAATCATTTTTATTTTTTTAGTTTCATAATTAAGTTACTTTTATAAAAAAATTGTTAGTTATATTAAATAGGGAGGACTCTGCACTTATATTGATGCTTATAATTATTAGATACATTTTTATAAGTAGCCTAAGTTTTTTAAATTTCTAATAGGTTATTTACATTCTAAATATACAACAAGTAAACAATTATGTCTTTTTATTGTGACTAAGCATAATATCTGTTATTCCAACAAAAGATTCTTATATTGAACTTTTAAAACATTGGGTTTAGTTGAATGAAACATAATTATGAGACATGAATTAAAAAAAAGAAAAGAAAATGTTTTTTTATGTAATCAACACTTAAGGACTATAAGTAATGATCAACAAAACAAAATTAAGATTGTCAGTTAAAATCTTACTTTAATATTGACAATCATATCAAAATCAACAATTATGTACTTAATGCGGAATTAGAATTAATGGTGCAAGTATGATTTCAATCATTTAAATGTTAGTTAGTTTATAATAATTTGGAAATAATGGTCACTCAAATTTAAAGTTCTTTATTGTTACATTAATAATTAAAATAATATTTAAACATTAAAAATAACAAAAACACAAAATGACCTTGAAAAATATAAATTTTGTGTTTTCATAAGTTACAACAACTAACTATCAAAATATTTGGCTTTCTAATTATCGGTCCCACTATGTTCTCTTTTCTTCTCTTCTCCCTCTCTTTTATAAGTATAACACTTAGTTTCCAAACCC
>JANTNU010474174.1:0-11488 GCA_024752395.1 Erythroxylum havanense
CCCCTTTGAAGCTATCGGTGAACTCAAACCATTGCTACATCTTCAAGAGGAAATGTGGTTTAGCTACGCATGTCTCCTGACTCTCTCACGACTTGTGAAGATTGGACAGCTTCCATGGTAGCAGAAGATGCTGACGGTGGAATGATGCTGATAATCGAAGATGATGAAAATGGAAAATGATGGTGAAGATGTAGTCGTCTCTACTGCCTCCAAGATCTTCTCCGAAAGATATTTTTCCTTTGACCAAAAAATAGCAAGATTTTTAAATGATGGATGCGGGTCGGGTCAATGCAGTGAGAGATCTTTCCATTTAAAGTCCGAATACCCGTCTGCACGTCGCGACGTGCGAATTTATTCTCGTCGCGACATATGCTTTGGCTTGCTTGTCGCGACGTGTTGAATTGTTGACATCACGACGTACGATCGTGTGTTGATACGCCGTGACGTGGGAATAAATATTCATCGCAACGTGTAGAATTGGCTTGCTCGTTGCGACGTGCGAATTAACATGCGTCGCGACGTGTGGATAGGACCTCACGACCTGTTGACTTTTTGATGGGTTGACTCTTTTGCTCCTGCAATAGAAAATAACATTTTTGCAGTATCAATTGTCCTTATGAAAATTATAGAGAAATTAATATCAAATTATGACAATTTACTGACAAATTGCAAATTACAAGAGCTCGTTATAAGGAACCAATTTAACCACAAAAGTCATCAATTAGGAGTCAACGAGTGCATAAACAATTATGAAAATATAGTCAATTTATAATGTAAACTTGGCTCAATCACCATGCAAATGTAATGGTTATTTTCATTGAACAATTATTTAATTGTATTCAATTGGAGATTTGCATAATATAAATATGTGTTAGTACATTTTGTATGTATCTAACTGGACCAAGTTGAGAATGGTTGTTTTATACTGACTATTAAAACATATTTTTGAGGACATTAGAAATAAAATTTATGTTCTTAATCTTGATTTAGTTAGTATGATCAAATATACATTGTCTTGTGCTTTAATTCATTAAAGAGTGAGTTTCAATTATTGGGACAATAATACTCGATGAATTGGGAAAAGGAAATTTGTATTTGTGAAATATTAATTAATGATGGAATCCATGTCTCGGTATAGAGAATGATGATGCACTTTACGTAAGCTTATAAAGTTTTATTGTGTAAACCCTGCAAGTAGATTTTTAATCCGACACATGAAATAAGTTGAGCGACAATCTTAAAAATTAAAATTGTTATTTAAATAAATTGTCAGTAATTTATTTTATTTGACAAGCATCTGTAATCTTAACATGGAGAACATAATTTATTATGTTGTGGAAAGTTAAAATTAATAAGAAGTTCAATCATAAATTTTTAGTGGAATAATTTATGATTAATTATAATAAGAATATACTGGTCCTGTATAGATTCTTATTATACAGTACTACATTTCATCCTAAAATAGAATAAAATGAGAGGACAATTAAAACTGTTCAGGATATGTTCAAGGCATGTGTATTGGAGTTTCAAGGAGCATGAGATCAGTATATAGCCTTGATTGAATTTGCTTACAATAACTATTATCACAATAATATTAGAATGGCACTGTATAAGGTATATAATGTATTCCATTTATGCTCAGGAGATATCAGTTTGATCCAATGCTTGTGCTACCAGCTTAAGAGATTGAAGTTGTTAGTGATCTGAGTTATGTTGAAGAGCTAATCAAGATAGTGGGTTATTAGACGATACAATTAAGAAATTGAGAAATTCCATTGGTGAAGATCCTTTGGAAAAATCACTCGAGAAAAGAGGCTACATGGGAAATGGAGGAGCACATGAGGAGACAATATCCCCACCTATTCGAACAATCAAGTAAGAATTTCGAGTACAAAATTTCTTAAGGAAGGGAGATTTATAACATCCCGTTTTCCCCATGTTAAGGGTTAGAGCGCCAGAATTCTAAATATGAGAGATATTATGAGAAATTAGGAAATGCATTTCATGCTTATGCGCAATATTAGCATACATACACGTGAATTTGATAATTGAACACATTATAATGACTATATATGCACTCATATGAAATTTATTAGGTATAGTTGATCTTAATTGATTTATAAATGTGATCAAGATGTGAATAGTGAATATTTTGTCTTGAAAATTGATTTGGTGAGTAAAATTATTGATCTAGAATTTTTGGTGAAATTTAGGAAATTTTAAGGAATTTTGGACTAGAAAAAATGTCAAGTGGCAAGACAATTGATAAATGGTAGTAGAATTAAATTTCAAATGAAAGTAGAAATTGTTGATAAATGACATTAGGATTTAATGACAAATATCATAAAAAATTGGGAGCAATTGGATTAGAAATTGGAGACAAATGGACTGGTTGAGAAAGAAGACCCATTAGAAACCATAAGGTGGTTACACGTGGCAAGTGACAAGTATCACTTGCCATGCCACACACAACGATATTTCCTTTCATGTGAAAGACTATCATTTATCTTTCATTTTCATTTGATGCTTTCTTCTTCTCTCTTCATTTTTGATCTTCATCTTCTACATTTCTTCTTCTTCATTTCCAAGATACCTTCAACTGTCATCATTGTGACCTTTACCATCATTTTTCACATGTTTCGTCAAGATCATGTGTCTTCTTCTTGAAGAACAATCTAACCTACTCCACCTTCTATGATGGTGATCGTGTGGTTCAAAGAAAGCTAGGGTTAAGTGATATTTTGAAGTTCTTGAAGTTATACAAGTAAGTATCATATTGTTCTTCACGATTTGTTGAATGAAACATGTATGATGATAGTTAGAGGTTAAATGATCGTAAAATGTTGTTTTATCTATGTTGGAACATGGGTAAAGAAATAAACACATTGATTTCTTGTTTTTGTGTTTTTGACGATAAATGTTTCATAAGTTTTTGCAGGGATGACTTTGAAATAAAAAGATCATTAAACATGGTGTAAGAAAAAAGTGCATAAAATTTTGATAGATAAATGAATGTGAGATTAAAGTTAGGCATGTGCCAAAAGTTGGTGATGAATTTATATATATATGTAGATGTTATATTTTTGGTGTTATGATCAAACATAGAATATGATTTGTTTGTGATTGAAATTGAGCTAAAATGGAAGTTTGAATGAAGAGGAAATAATGAGGACATAGCTAGAAATGATAAACTAAGCAAAATAGATGAACTATGGTGAAAATGATGATGAAGTGGTTGGAATATGTTAGCTGTAACATTTCCACTAAACATGCATCTGTATTTTACCTATATCTTGATCTTTACATATCCAAATGGGATGATTTTAAGTTTAGATTAAACTAGATATAGATGGATATATTTTTCATGAAGTAATCGAATTCGAATTCTATCTTTAAGGGTTTTAAAATTTGTCTTGAAGTTGAGTATAGTTTGTTGTCACGGTGTGAGAATAGTCTATAGTATTTTAGGTAGAACTTGTATAATACTGAAAAAATTGCATGAAATTGATGTCATTAGAAACTTAAGACATATAGGAAAATTCGATTAGAGAATTTTTTACCTAAATACCTCATTTTCTTTGTCAAAATGGATCATCAAGTAGTTGCACGATTGTGCAAAAGCACGATCGTGATAGAGAGTGATCATCAAATGGTTGCATAATCATGCATAAGCACGATCATACACTGTTGTCTTCCCACCTTACCTTAGTGTTTTTGGACTTAATTAAGGTTTGAAATGAACCTAGATGGTAGCTAAATTAAGTGGATAAGTGACTGATAAGTTTAGGATGTTGATTGACATTAGAATTGAAGAATGGATTGACTTGATATGAATGTATCTCATTTTAGAAGTTATGAGTTGTTAATGATATAAAAGGGTTCTTATAAATAATATGAATTAGGTATGAAAGAATGAAAGAGAATTGGAAAATTGTGTGGATGTATACTGATAGGAAAGGATTGGTAAATGTATGCTTGATGAATTGATGATTGATAAATTAAGGATAATCAAGTTTCACAAGATATGATATATAAATGATCATAAGATGTGAATTAAAGAAATATACCAAGGATTGTCATTGAGCATGCATTATACATATCACGTATACATATGTATATGATTGAGTATTCATGAAAATGTGCAAATTAGTAATGATTAAATGTGTATGTATTGCATGATATAGAAGAGCAATTAGAGTGATAACCTCTAGACATTGCCGAGATGTCTAGGCAATAGTTATCTGGAGCATACTGTGAGTAACCTAGATAATCTCACATTGATTTATTGTTTTGTTTAAATTCTGAGTTGAATTATTATGTGATATGAATGTGTTGATTTTGGACTTTGAATGTCCAGGAGTTTGATGCCTAAATAATATATTGGAAGTGCTCATTGTATATGAATTTAATAGCATATGTGATACTCAACTTAATTATTGAATGCCAGACTAAGGTCCGATGTTGAATGTGAGTATGAAAAAAATTGAGCACAAGTGAATGATTTAATACATATGATGCATTTCATTACATGAATGCATGATTACGAGGATAACCCTATGGGCTTGACTATGACACCATGTATGAAATTTCTAGTTCCCCTGAGTCTTCCATAGTGGATCAACACGACGATTTCTGTGTTAATCCTTGTTGGACGAAACTAACTGGATTAGAGCGTTTTGATGCTAAGAACATATACAACAACATTATTAGGATTCACAAACACTTGTTGATGCACAAATTCATGTGTCAAACCGTTTTTGACAAAATGGAAACGAACAAGTGTTCAACGAAGGAACTATTTATGTTATGGTGCATAGATCATAACATCCTAGTTTGTAGAACCACCCACATTTTTAATGTAATTATTGCTGCTCGAAAGAAGATAAGCAATAATTTAGGAATGAGTTACTTGGTTTCAACCATAGCTAGTTACTATGGAGTTTAGTGTAACAGACATATAGTCTACCACCCTAAGTTCATAAACCACCATCATCTATAGTGAACTGAAATCCTAAAGTCCCAGAACTTCGAGATATTAGTGCCAAGACACATGTCAAGGGCAAGATTGGTCAAACAAGTTCTAGAGCCCAACAACAAGGGTATTCAACTAGTAAGGAGTCTAAAGAGGAAGAAGATGTAAAAAAAACTGGGTTGAAAGAGGGCACAAAACACAATCTTTGCAAACACTAAGGTAATTACGGATACACTTACAGAGAACTCTAGAAGGATAAAGGAGATGGCCCGAACCCAACGACACTAGAGCCGGGACATACTTCATATTCATTGCTATTTTGAGGCTTAGGACATTCAACTACCACCTCTAACCCCATCACCACCTCCATCACCATAAATCTTGCTCTAAATCCTTTCTTTTTTTAAATTTAATCTTTATTTTTATTTTTATTGTTATTCTTATTGTTATTCTTATTTTTTGTTTTACTTTAATTTATATTTCTTCTATCTTTATGTGTGTTTGTTATCACCTTCTTACATTGAGGATAATGTGTTGTTCAAGTGTGGGAAGGGATATGTGTTTAGTTGAATAAGAATTTTGCGTATTATAATTGTTAGGTTGCATTCTGTGAATATGTTAATGACTTGGATGAATTGAAATTGATTTAATTTTAAACATGGTCTATTAGGTTGTAGAGATTATTAACTATCAGAATCAGTGAACTAGGATTCTTTGATTAAATATGCAACTTAATTAGGATTTAGTGTTTACGTGTAGCCCTTTAAATTGTCACATTCATTCATAATTTGAGGCCTTTAACCAAAGTAGCTTTGTTAGTATTTTTTCATGAAAATGAGTAGCTAAAGCAACAAGGTAGGCATTAATTAAAAAAATTTATTATTTTGTTAAAATAAGTAACTATTATGCTGGCCTTTAGGTTATGAAAAAAGCTAGTAGCCAGTTGAGAATGTGATATAGCAGAGTAACCAGATTGACACGCATCACAAATGTATTCCTTCATGTAAAATGGCTAGAATGACGTTCCAACCAAGCAACTTAATAAAAAACATGATTTAATTAAGTAAGGTTATCAACATTCATTATAATGTTTGCCTCCGTGTAAAAAGACTAAGTCCATGTTCATAAAAAGTTAATAAAAATAACAATGTGTTTTCGAATAAAACCTACCAAACTTTAATAGTTTAACTTTTCATAAAAACATCCCTAGGATTAGTCATAGAGTTAAATGACCAAAGAATTATTAATGAGTGTGTGCAATTAAGAAGGGTAAACAATTTAACACTTGTGTTTAGATTAATATGTATATTTATTTCAGAGCCCCAAGACACAATTTTGCATGTTAATGATTTGAAATGACTTGAATGATTGTGTTTTAAATTAAATTAATTTCTTGAAGTTGAAGCCATTGTCTCATTACTGCATTATGTGCTGTGTGAATTTTTGTGTGTTTGTTGTTTTGTTTGCTTGAGGATAAGCAAACATTTAAGTGTGGGGATGTTGATAAACTTAAAATGCATCATATTTTAGTGTATAGTTTAATATGTGTTTATTTGTTTATTCGATTGTTTAGTATGTGTTTTCATTATAATTGTGTTAGTTTGTGAATTACTTGTGTTTAAGTGTTTTTAGGTTAGTACAAGCATTTAAGCTTAATTATAATGTCTTTGAGATACCTTGATATGTTTGTTAGTATTTCAAGGTCAACAGTGAAGAACGGAGAAGTTTTAGAGAGATGTGGACTGAAACAACAGCCCACGATCGTGGCCCATCTGTCACGATCGTGACAGTAGTATGGGAGATAGCCCACGATCGTGACAGAAGCATAAGACTTGGCCCATGATCATGGCCTGCCTACCACGATCGTGATAGAAAGCTTACAAGTAGCCCATGATTGTGGCTTGTAGGGCCATGGTCATGGCCTGCGTCAGGTAGACGCACAGACACATTAAAAAGTCAAGTTTTGATGGATTTTTCAAAACTTTCAACCCTGGAAAAACCCTAAGGCTACCTAGAACACATCAAGTATATAAAGAATTAGACAAAAGAGATAAGGAGCTTCTTACAACAGCCACCATCATGAAACCCTAGAGAGAGTTCATCGAGCAATTGAAAAAGAGATGAAAGAAGAGAGACATGGAGAAGAAGCCTACACGAAGTACTTCTTGGAACATGAGGTTTCCCGTCGTTGTTGCCTCCATCATCCATTCAGATCTTTTTTCTAGTGTATTTCCATTTTTTTTTCTATGTATAGAATTGGAATAGCTATTAAGATAGGATTTATGAATGTTGAGGATTGTCTAAACTCACCTTCGAGTTATTTTTATCTTTGATTTAACAAAATTCTGATTGTTTATGTGAATTGGATTCATTGTGATTGATTTCTGCATTTTTATAAAACGGTACTAGATTGAGAAGGTGAACCGATGAAAAATAATTAAATCGGGCTAGCAAGAGTTAGGTAATTTAATCAAAATGCGAAATCAATCAAATGGGTAATTGTGTGATGAGAGATCTCACATAGGTTCCGGTAGTCTAGTGAAAAACTTCAGATCTAATTAGGGTTTAGATAAATTATGAATTGAGAAATTGCAATTTTTCATAACCGGATTAAGGTTTATAATTTGGGACTTTTGGTTATAACTCGAGAGAGAGTAACCAATCGTAGGATAGTCTAGGACCAATAATCTGACATGTCATAATTAATTAGGTTAGTGTTAAAGATACGTAGAAATTTCCCCTTTCTTCATGTCTGCATTGCAATTTGCTGATTTATTAATATTTCGTGATTTATTCTCGAGTTGAATTGCTTGATTGAATTGCGTTATTGCTTTAGCTTAGTTACAGTTGAATTTTTTCAATTTTTTTTTGCTTTAAAGTTTAGGATTAGATTAACCTTTGTCGTGGGATTGACACTTTAGATACTACGCGAATGACTCGTACGCTTGCAGAATATCAAGGTTAAAATATTAAAACTGCACATATCAGAAAACCATGATCAGTGTTCTAAGGTAATGCAAGGACAAAAAGTTGCATGTTATTCACTACGCTAGCAGTACTTTGATGGATTCTCAGATTAATTATACCATGACAGAAAAAGAATTATTATTTGTAGTTTTTGCATTTGTAGTTTCAAAAGTGATTGTGTATACAGATCATGCATCCTTGAAGTACCTTTTTGCCAAAAAGGATGCCAAGCCTTGATTGATTAAGTGGATCCTATTCCTACATGAATTCGATATCGTGATCAAGGATAAAAAAGGAAAAAAAATTGTTGTTGATCACCTGTCAAGGTTGGAAGGAGGAGAATCAAGCTTATAAGAAGAAATCAATGAGCAATTTCCTGATTAGATGCTACTTTTAGCACAAGAGTCAGACCATCCCTAGTATGTCGACATTGCAAATTACATTATAGGTGGTATCCTCCCCCTAATTTAACTTTCTAGCAGTAGAAAAGGTTTAAGCATGATTGTAAATAGTATATGTGGGAAGATCCACTTCTTTACAGAAATTGTGCGGATGGACTGATTCAGAGATGTGTTCCTGATAACGAAATTAATGCTATTTTAACTCACCGTCATAATTTTCACCGTCATAATTTTTCTTATGCAGGACACTATGGAGACAATATAATAGCCATAAAGGTGTTAAAGTGCATATTTTATTGGCCAACGTTGTTTAAGGATGCACAACATTTGGTAAAGAAGTGTGACAGGTGTCGAATAATTGGGAACATATCGAAAAAGGATGAAATGAAATGTCTTCAATGTTGAAGGTTAAAGTCTTTGATGTTCGGGGTTTTTGGATTTCATGGAACCGTTTCTGTTCTCTTACAGAAACAAATATATTTTGGTAAGTGTTGATTATGTATCGAAGTGGGTTGAGGTGATGGTGACACCAACAAATGATAGTAAAGTGATGCAGAGGTTTTTGAAAAAGGTTATCAACAGATTTAGTGTGTTGTGGGTGAATATCAGTGACAGAGGTACCTACTTTTACAACAATTTAGTTAAAACATCATTGAAAGGATATGGAGTACAACACAGGATAGCTACACCTTACCACCCACAGCTAGAGGTCAAGTAGAGGTTGTGAATAGAGAATTAAAAAAAAACCTTAAAAAGATGTCAACAGTTTTAGGAGGGAATGAGTAATCAAATTAGATGATGCAGTATGAGCTTACAGGATAACTTTCAAGATCAATATTAGGACAACGCCTTACAGGCTGATTTATGAGAAAGCTTGTCATTTACCTGTAGAACTTGAGCATAAGGCCTACTGGGCTATCAAGGCCATAAATTAGGATTAGAAGGTAGCTGGAGAAAAGAAGAAATTGTAGTTAAATAAGTTGGACGAATTAGGGTTGAAATCTTATAATAATGTCAAGTTCTACAAGGGAAAGGTAAAGAGGTGGCATGATGCACACTTCAGGAAAAAGGAGTTCCATGCAGGTGATATGGCTTTACTCTTCAACTCCAGACTCTGGTTGTTTCCTGGAAAGTTAAAATCAAGATGGAGAGGACCTTTCACAGTAATTAAGGCATTCCCATTTGGAGTTATGGAGTTGCAAAACAAGCATAGAGAAACTTTCAGGTTGAATGACCACCGTTGCAAGTCCTTCTATGGAGAACAATCCCACTGAGCAAGAAAGAATACTTCTCAGACCTTACCCATGACCAGAGAGTGACCAAAGTCTTGCTCGTGAATTAAAAAACTAGCATGGGATGTTTTTGTTTATGTTTGTTGGATATTTGTATTTGTATTGATATTTATGTTAGTTTTTGTTTTCTTTGATACAGGAAAAGAAAAAGTAAAGTGTGACTTATGAGGAATATGCGAGCCACCACCAACACGATCCTCGACACTAATATCAACAAGCTTTCTCATGCCTCTTTATTTATTCATTTATGATTTTTCTAAATATTATATATGGTTGTTGTTTGTTGTGTATCACTTTCACACATTGAAGACAATGTGTTATTCAAGTGTAGGAGAGTGGTATGCATTTTTTGCATGATTTTTCGTGTTTTTGTGTTAATATGTCAATTTTTTTCAATTTTGTGTGCTATGATCTAGTTGAGTAACTTGGGGGAATTCATCACAAACGTTTTTTTTGTGTCAAAAGGCTATAATGACGCTCTAACTAAGCCAGCTTAATAAATAAAAAATCGTGGCCTAGTTAAGTAATCGGGGGCATTCATCACTAATGTTTGTCATCACGTCAAAAGACGAAGTCAATGTTACAAAAATAAGGAAAAGTGTGTGTGTAATAGAAACCCTACTGATCTGATAAATTAGCTAAAAAATTTTATGAAAGGATAACTTGAATAGTTAACCATTTAAATGATCAATAATCATAAATGCACATCTATAAGTGACATAGGTTTAAAATTGAGTTGTTTATATCTCAATCGATGTGTATGTTTATATTAAAGTACATAGGCATAACGGAATAAGTCAACACATTGAACTTGTGCTATAACTATTGTTTACGATTAAGTTGATTGCATAATGTTCCAAGTTAGTAGCCATCAATTTTGACATTGTATGCATGTATTTTCTTTAGATTATTTTTGTGTTTGATTTTGTTTAAGGACAAGCAAAAGTTTAAGTGAGGGAGAGTTGGCAGGCGGCATTTGTACATACTTTCCTTAGGATAATTTGTTAGTTAATTGTGATAAATTGATTGTTGTTAACTTGTTTAGCTATTTTGTCTTAGTTTCATATAATTTCATGATTACGTAAGAATGTATGTGAATATGCATAGATGTGTGTGAATTAGGTCTTTAAGATTAGGTTTTGCATACAATTTGCATGACATTGTTGTGCTTCTTTTTCTTCATTATATTGGTATTAATTGCATGTGTTATGGGTATGATTAAGTGATTAATTTTGTTGTTAATCAATAAGTTTGAGGGTGGTTTTGAGGGATGGAAGGATAGAAGAACCAAAGAGAAAGCAATTCATGTGACCCAAAGAAAAGCCGAAATTTTCTTAGGCCAACCCATCACCAATGTTAAGCTTTTGCAAGATACAATTCTTATTGGATTTTTTTTTAATCCAAAAGAAATAGGAGAAATTCAGATTCAAATTGGTGAAATAACGGCCCAATTTGGATAAGCAATCAGTAAGATATCACCAAATGAAGTCAAGATAGAAAACATAGCTTTTTGGAAAATTCCAGCTTGCAACTTCCTCCTTCCTATGTCGTTTTAAGCATTAAATGGGATATAAAAACTCAATTTTAAACCCTAGAAATGGGAGGTCGTACAAGACATCCAAGGGAAAGAGAAGAGCGCTTTTTTTATAGAAAATCCAAGAGAATTCAAGGTAGAATCAAAGGATTTCAAGAGACACAAAGTTGCTACCATAGAATTCCAGCTTTGCTCTTCAACATATAACCCTTACTTCTTCTCTTTTCTTGCTTCTTTGTTGTATTTTTGATAAGTCATTTAAATTGCATATGTTTTGGTATTAATTTTGATTGATTTGTGAAATTCGTGTTCATAAATTGAT
>JANTNU010475065.1:0-11481 GCA_024752395.1 Erythroxylum havanense
ATTTTATATAATAAAGTATTAATAAAATATTTTATTTTTAAAAATAAATAATTTATTATTTATAAATTAATAGTTATTATATTTTTTTAATTATTATATCAAAATTTATTTGAAATTTATATATTTTAAAGTCACAAAGTTAAGAGAAGGAATGGTTAAATTTTTTAGCATATTTTTTAGATTACATTCCTAAGGAAAGTAATCTAAATACCAAGGGGATGTTGGGATTTAGATTCCAAGAAAAGCGCCACTACTTTCCTTAAATTAGGAAAGTTTTTACTTTCCTAGCTATTAAAAAAACGAACCAAACGTAATAATTTAAATTTTAGGAAAAAGATTACTTTCCTTGACAACAATCCGTGACAACCAAACATGGCCTAAAGATTTAGTCGATTGACCAATTATTCTGCAACAATTATCTAAGGCACGTGTTCAACACTCCTCTTTGTCTTTTTCCTTTTTATTTCGTAACTTGCAAATCTTCTCCATGTGCCCAATTTGTCCACATTTTCTGCATTTAATATCAAGCCTCCAACATTTTCTTTGTGGATGATTTGCTTTTTTGCAACGTAGACATGGTGGATATGAATCATCATTGTTTTTGTTGTTGTCGTTGTTAATCTTGTTGAAATTCTTGTTTTTGTCTCCTGAATTTTTTTCTTTTGCGAGCAAAGCACATTCAATGATTCCTTCTTCTCTCATCATCCTCCTTTGTTCTTGTGCTTGTAGTGCATTTACCAATTCTACCAAAGACATGCTTGATAGATCCTTAGCTTCTTCTAATGAAGACATTTTTCACGTAAAGTTACAAGAATTTTTTGTACTATTCGTTCCTCAGAAAAATCCTTATATAAGAAGAACTTGTCGAAGTATTCTTTAATGATTTCTGACTCTTTCATCTTTGGCATTTCAAATTCTCTAATCAAGTTAAGCACTTGCATGATCTTTATTCTTTCATTGCCTTGATATTCCTTTTTAAGATAATCTGAGATATCTTTTGCTTATTCTAGATTCATAATTCTTGTGAATATGATTTTTGAAATAGCAAAATACAAGTTGGCTTTAACTTTAAATTTCCTATTTTTCCTTTCTTTGTGCATCTTAATTTGAGTCATCGTAGGATTTGTTAGCAATGGAAAATACTTCATAGTCTTCCTCCATTGCTTTTCAAACATCCATCGCATCAAGATGAGATTTCATTTAAACAGCCCAAAACCATCAAAATAGTTGTATTTCAATCTCTATTATTTGAAGATAACTGTAACTCTTGTTATAATTATAGGCTGTAAATCATGTTTGTATTTTGATTTCACTCATCTCACAAGTCCCTCAAGACAAATGCTCTAATACCATTTTGTTGGTTTTTGACAGCCGGAGGACTAACAATGAAAATGAAGAAGCTAAAAAAAACACAAGTTTTTATGTTTTCTGAAGAAGAAAAAACCACACATTTATTTAATGCACTGCATAGTTTATATAGTGCTGAAAACTTAAGAATCAAATAAATTAATTTGCTGATATTCAACTACATCTCAACTAACTATTTTAAACAAGGAATAAAACACTAAAGATTTGGTCCATTAACCAATTATTCTACAGCAATTATCTAAGACACGTTTTCAGCAAGAGTACACGCATATCTCAAAACCATATACAAAGGAGCATTTTTTGAGTGAAGCTGCTGTGTAAAACAGAAATAAAAAGAACAAATTCAAAACCGCAAACAATTTCCGCCTCATGCACCTCTGAAATGAAATATCTGTATCGCATTAATCAACTACGCACAGATGACTCAAATTAATACTTTATCTACCTCGGACCTTTCCTCAAATATCCTTTTCCTTGCCTTATTTGCCTGAAAATGGAACACAATTATTAAAACAAAAAAAAAGTTGAATTAGAAAGGTCCCTCGCAAGTTCAAAACTTGGCATGTCATGTAAGCGAAATTTACAGGGGAGGTGAGGTTGGCACTAGTTAGTTGGTTGACCCTAAGAGAGATACCAAGTTCAACCTCTCTGTCATGGGGGATTAATAGTATTATAAAATTTGGAAAACACACACCTGCTTTTCCCAGTTGGTGCAGCCTGTAACAATAGAGAGTAGAATTATTTGCACAGACGCACCAAGTTGTATTCCAATCCACAGGCCATAGCCTCTTAACTTCAAAGGAAAAGCTAAAATAGCAGCAGCTGGAACCCCCAAAAGGTAGTATGCCCCAAGGTTAATGTAAGCCCCTATGTGCTGCCATCCACACCCTCTTGCAATACCTGAAACAAAGTAATCAATATCATATCTGCCTGGATTGCTCATCATCAAAAAAAAATTGTGAGTACCTGAAAATGCGCCTAGTAAACCATCCAGAATTACTGAAACACAGACCAAAGGAGCCATTCTCGTGACGTAATTCACTACTTCCTTTTCATTGCTGAACGTGTAACCAAAGATACTACGGGTAGCAAAGAGCGCTGAGCTTAATACGAGTGATTCTATGATTGTAAGAGACATTACAGTGTATACAGCTGTACGGGCTCCTTGTGGGTTCCCTGCTCCTAGCTCATTGGAGACTCTAGTGCTGTGATAAAGGAATGTTTATTGATCAGATATGGGTAACACTTGGACCAAAAAAATGCATTCGGGTTTCTGCTGGAGCTATATACCTCACTGCTGCGCCAAGTCCATTAGGCACGGAGTATATTGTTGTGATAGTTGTGAGACTACACAGTAAGTAGGATAAGAGAGAAAATTGTTAGTCGTTTTCAGCATTTGCAGCAAAAACCATTAATTGCTAATAGTCATAACTTAGGTTCACTTAAACCTCTACATACACACATTATGACACACTATATATGATTTTACTTGCATGCATATCCTAGTACTATTTTCAAAGTTTGGATAAATACCACACTGAGAGCACCGAGGCTTCGAGCTCTGGATTTGGTAAAAGCCCCGAGAGCAAGACAAGTAGCTCAAATGACCAACCTTCGAGGCTACAAGAATCAACATGAATACATTATCGAAGCCATTTTTTGGAAACAATACATCGTATTTAAACAGTGACAATGAATTGATTGGCAAACACTTACCAAATCATAATTGCAGATGGGATAGCAAATCGAAAGAACTTCCAAACACCGCGGAATGCCTCTCGAGTAAACGGCATCCGAGTTTTGGCACAGACAAAAGAGAACTTCATATAAACTCCAAGAAAAGTGACATTCAACCAAATAGATATACACAGTGCAAATGCTGCTCCAATGTTTCCTAGGTCAGTCATGTTCACTAAAGCCCAGCAAAGAGGTACATGTATGCAAAGCGTGACGCCAGAGGCTACGAGCATTGGCATGACCAAACTCTGTACCTGATAGTATCTAATAAGTGGCTGAAGAACCGCATGACCAAAAAGTCCTGGAGTTAGGCAAGCCAAAAACTTCCCTGCCTCATACGAAATTGCAGGGTCTTGTCCAATTAAAACAAGAATTTTTCCCATGAATATCCATAGAACAGACAGAGGGACTGAGAACGATAATAAGCAAAAGATAGCAGTATTAGTTTCCACTCCCAGTTTCTGATATTGCTGTGCTCCATAAGCTTGCCCGCATAGAGTCTCCAATGCACTAGCCATCCCTAGCTGTATGTGACATGTTTCACATAGAAACACAAACACTTATTTCAGACAGAACATCCTAAGTTTTCCATTTTCGCAAAGACAAACACATGTTTCAAAATGCGAAGCTTATGAGCTGATAGCTTAATAGCCTTTACATTCTCGTACAATAACTTTAGACTTCTTCAATTTCCCCATCTTCCTGCAAGTTATCAACCTACTCTTAATACACGATCTATCAGATTGTGTCTTATAGTGTCAATTTATTAAAAATATGTCAGCTATATTCATTTATGATAAAAGTACTACTAGGATTGTATACTGATGTGTCAATTCATTAATAATATGTCGCTACATTCATTTATGATAAAAGTATCGCTAGTATTAAATTCTTCTTCAAATATGTATACTAATAATTTTTGATCTTCTGACTTACGGCAATCAAAAAAAGAACTAATCCTTCAGCGAATACTTTTTCACTGATCATTTAGAACATCAATTAAGAGTCTAGCTGGTTGAGAGTTTCATAATAGAATGAGATAAAACACAACACAATTTTATCGTTTGAAATGAAATTTTATAATAAAATGGGATGAAAACGAAGGGTTTCAAGTTACATTTTATTTCATCCTAAACAGTAAAAATGAGAAACCTCCGATTAAGAAAGTTTAGGATGGAACATAAACTAATAAATATATAATATCTAATATACTCTCAATAATTTTTCATAATACCAATTATTTCTTACACTATCCTAATAACAACCAACACAGCATAATAATATTTTTATATAATTAACAATAAATTGTATATAATTAATAATAAGATAATAAATTTTTATTAATAAAAAATAAAAAATATTAAAAACTTATTCTTTAATTGTTTGTCACAATGTGGTAACATGTTTTTAGTAAGTCCCAAATATATTTCTATATAAATAAATTATTTTTAAATATAAATCAAATAGAATATAATAATATTTAATATAATAAATTTTATTTATTAATTAATAATAATATTTTTATATAATTAATAATAAATTGTACATAATTAATAATAAAATAATAAAAATTTTATTAATAAAAATAAAAATTGAAAAATTATTGTTCAAGATACAACCATGACTTTAATTGTTTGTGACGTTTGTGACTTGACATGCTTTTCGTAAGTCATAAATTTTTGCTGTTTTAAAACCATAACATTCCAGTATTTTTACATTTTCGATTCTAGATTGTGTGGGAATATAGTGAAATGTAATATATAATAATAGTTATTTATTATATAATACATTTCATTATATTATATTATGAATATTTCCATCCCTCCTAAATAACTTTTTACTATATTATATTTTATTCTACTATAAATTATTTCATTCCGTTCCATTTTGTTCCGTTCCATTGATTAACATCTAATCAAATATGCCCTAAGATTTGATCCTCTATAAGTCAAAGAATAATATCTTTTAACGTATAGTAGGACCAATTAAATTGAAGAATAATAGGTCAACAACAACACATTAAGTACACAAGTCTCTTTGTCCTACAGGGCCGGAAAAGATTATAATTTACGCAACATTTTTTTTGTATTTTTACAAAGAGGTTATTATCGTAACTTCTGACCTTATGGTTTTAAAAAATAACTTTATCAATTAAAACATAATAAGAATATACACATATACACATAAACATATATGTCAACCATATTTCTAAACCTTGGGAAGAATATAAGACAAGGGTAAGATTTCTTAACACATGGAATGATTTAGTCAATGTCTATAAATACAAAAGAAAAGTTTTTACAAAACTTGCATTGGCCCAATGACCTAAACTAGACTGATTCGGGTTAACTTGGACTAAAATTCATTTATGCAATTCAATCTATATCTCGTATTTGAGACTTTTTTTTTTTGGCACGAAGATTTCAATCTATATTCAAATAAAGCTCCATAAAAATATTTAATTTAATTTAAAAACTGTAGGGTTAATTTTGATCAATCTAATTTCTAAAATTATGTTTGACTTTTTTCTTAAAGTAGATTTGAAAATGATCCACAACTTGAGCCTCAAATCTACTCGGACCACCGGGTTACGACAGCTTTAAAGTGCCACCTCAGTATGTGGGACCCATCCCATCGTTTTCATTTGGAGTCTTCGGTCTTCCTCTTCGCCAGTAAAAGCATTTTATTAAATAAAAAACTGATAAAGTTAAGACAGGACTGACCATTCAGAATCACGTGGAGGAGTTGTGATGATGAATGATTGTATTTACAGCTATACAACGACTTTTACCCCCTTTGAGACGACATCGAAGCTATCCTTTTCTTTGGACTGTATCACATCAAAGAGACCACTTTGGGGGCTTTTTGGAGCTTTCCCCATCAATGAACGCCCCACTTTTTTATGGTCACACTCACATGTGATGAACGCGCTAATTTATCGGTCCCTCCCCACGTCCATTATTCTCAATAGGTACGGGATAGGTGGTAGGATGATGATTACCTTAAAATATTAAGGTAAAAAGTAAACCTTTTCAATCGAAATTCGAAGGGGAAGGGAGATCTCCATTAGCCAAGACACTGATCTGATTTCCCCACGCCTTATTTCAAGGGAAAACAAAAGGACATTTCTGTTTGTATTCACTAAGTGGATCGGATGTGGATTCCTTCTACTTTACACAAGGGAACAAATATTCCAAGTATTTAAAATAAGACAGAACACATATTTAAGAATGGCCGACAACGGAAGGACAGACCAAAAAACATGAACCGATCGCCGATTCCCAAACTACGTCCGTCCAAGTGAAATCGGCGAAAGACAAAATGAGTTTGATATTACTACCGCCAACCAAGACAACTATAAATGTATCTTCGTACACGGTCTCTACATAAGACAATATTAAACCTTAAAATGACTTGTCTAAATTTATAAAGGATATACTTTTTCATATAAAAAAACAACCCCGTGTTTTATTTCGCGACATAGATGAGGAGGAAGCCAAGTGATGTTTTTCAAATTGTCGTAATAGTAAAAATGGTAAAATTCTCGCTCCTACAAAATAAAATATTTATTAACACGTGGAAAAATTAATCTTTTCCCCGAGTTAATTTGACGATTAGCATTCTGCGATAAATGGCATTAAAATCGTGACTAACCAAACAAGAAAAAAAGGACGGCTTAGAAGAAGATAGAAAGAATGGAAGACTTACAAGAACAGTGTAGCCACTGACGGAGGAGAGAGAAATGGCTATGGCGGTACTAGAGAGAGAAAGCTCGTCTAGGTGGCCGACCATCATCATGCATATAACTTGCAACAAGTACTGAGACAAAGTCACGGCCACCATGGGCCCTGCTATGTAACACACCCTCTTCACTTCTGGCATCAACGCCTCCCGTGTTAGACCATCTGGCTGCTCTTTCACCAGTAACCCCTCTTGCATGCTCTTGGTGTGATCTCCCATTGAAACTTTTGCTCTCTCTCTCTTCCTCGCACAATGGGAGTTCTGAAATGTATGTGTTAGCAGAAGCAGAGTTAGAGATCTGGTTGAGATCTACGCACAAACCACTAATTTATAGTAGTTGGGAGGATTAATTTCGTTTGTCTTGTAGACATTTATTTTTTTGATTGACTGTAGGACGGGACTATGGACGGAATCACGTGGCTTAATTAAAAATAAATCAGTAATTTTAAGTTGAAAGCTGGCGTTAAAAGATCGTACAAAAAATTATTTTAACAAAATAACTTCAAATAATAATTAAAATATACAAAATCTAAAGACAAATTTTATAACTTTTTCATTTAAAACACAAGTTATGCAATTATTCAACCTTTAATAATATTTTTAAAAAATCTATTTTTTTGTGAAATGATTGCCAGGATTACTATTTTATTTAGTGTCTTTCCCTTTATAATATGATTTGTCAAGTCTACTTTAAATTAAACTCTAAATTATGGTTAAATTCTAATTCTAATTATATAATTTTTTTCTCAATCAATGAAACATTTCTAAGCTAAAATACCTCATTCCAAGAAAAGCGGATACTTTGATCTAGCTCAAATGTACTTCTTTGAAGTTTACAAATCATTCATATAAAGAATTACTGGTAGGAGATCACGATTATTAGAGTGTCCCGTATTGACTAAATATGAAATTGTTAAAGGGTTTATAAGTGGTAAGGGTCAACTACTTATTTGGACAATGGTTGACCCAAGCTCAATTCTTGTTAATGGACTCTACAATTTGCCCATGTTAAAAATTCAATATGGTATCAAAGTAGGTTTGGTCCTGATTATTAATTTTCCGATTGTTTGTCTAGATGTTCAGTCCCAGCGACCCGGTCCGATTACTATTGCGTATATTTCAAGTGACAACTGGATGTCCAGTCTCAATTGCACTTGAGGGGGAGTGTTAGAGTGTTCTGTATTGACTAAACATAAAATTGTTAAAGAATTTATAAGTGGTAAGGGTCAACTATCTAACTAGTTATTTGGACAATGGTTTACCCAATCCCAATTCTTGTTAGTGGACTCCACACTTTGCCCATATTAAAAATTCAATAATGATAAGGTCCCTTAATATAGACTAGCTTCACATTATAATAATATTTCTCAAACATCCTTCATCTTATGACTAGCATTAAGATCTTTATTGGGAATAAAAAGACACTTTGAAAGACCCTCAGATAAACCCCATTTGTGCTCTTTATAATCAAGTTAATAAAATAATAAAACACATATACTTCAATTGTCAATTTTCATTCAAGATGTGGAAAAAAGTATTCGAACACTTTGTAACTTGCGTTGTGATAAAAATACATCAACCAAATATTGTTGAATGTGATTACAAATTTAAGGGTCAAAGGATGGATTAGGTTGTGTTTATGATTGTTTTGATGCTTTATATTTATAAGATATCAATTGTACAATAATTATTTAATGAATTTTATCTTTGATATTAAGTATTAGATATAATTACAAATACAGAAAATAAAGAATATATTTTATTAAATAAATTAATAATATCATACGTAATTACAACTAATCAATTAATTGCAAGAACATAAATTAGTCTTACCTTAAAAAAAAAAGACATAGATTAACATTATTTTTTATTTTTATTGGAAAAGCTCGATTTATTACCTAAGAGAACGTGTTTCATGCATGATTTGTAGGTTTAGCGAAAACGATGATTACGATATTTTAGTTTTGGGGAATGCCTCTTAGCTAGGACTTCTAAATGTAGTGGTCATGGGTCCTTAATCTCCAGTTAACAAATGGGATACAATGACCGTATTAAAAAATATCTAATTCAACGTTCAATAAATTAATCTATTTTTTACATTACCTACTAATAAAAAGATTTGATACCAGCGAAAAAAAAAAGAGAAGAAAACGTTTCCAAAATATAATATGACACGAGTTTTTAAAATATTTTGTCTAAAAATGAAAAAATAAACTCACTCGTTTTATTTCAATCCAAAATTAATAAATTAAATTTGTATTTATTTAATTTCAAATTGAATTTATATTTAAATTAATAACTTTTTAAAATAATAATAATTGAAGTTAGAGTAACGCAATTTAAACTCTCACTAAATTTCAAACTAAACTCAAGCCCTGTCCTCAAAAGTCAATTTGATGATCAAGCTCGATCCCTAATTTTGCCCAGATCTCTTGTTTTAGTTATAATATTAATTCCTAACACTTGATATCAACTTTGCCACATGTTCTGTGTAAACTTAAATCTATTCTTCCACACACTTTTAGCTCATTATTGTAGGTCGCATGATAATTAATAGTAATAAAAAAAATTGCCAATTAAATGATGCTGCGTGTTAACTAATCTTGCAATTCGCCCAGTTTTTGCTTTAATAAAAAAAAGCTTAGCCAATTAAATGATGCTACGCGTTAAGTAAACTAAGAAAATTTCCTGATCATGATTGCGACAAGTAAACTAAGACTTCGGAGCCGCCTGTAACCTTCGCCGGTCCCCATGTGGGGCACCCCTACCCATAGATGGTACCGAAGCCCGACAGGAAAGTTAAGTGCGAGACTGCGAGTCTTCTTTTGGGGCACGGGTGGCTACTCCCGATTTCCAGTGTCACCTGTGCTCGAATCCCATTCATTCATTAATATTTAATAGATGGACGGATGGATTCTGAACATCCATCTAAACAGTTTCGTATCAAATTTTAGTATTGCTTAGGACCGAGTCTTTCGATGACTAATACGAATTTTTAATATATGATTAAAGTAAAGTAAAAAAGAAATTCATAGCATAATATATCAAAAAATTATTTTGTAATTTTATAAAATTTTATAATTATTTTATAATTTTAAAAACTATTTAAAACCATAATTAGTGTTAATACTATATTGTATTAAAACTAAACTTGATACTAAATCTAATACGATATTTATATAATGATAGAGTACATATTTTGACATTCCTTATTTAGTTGTAATTATCCTTTAATAGAATATTGCAATAGGAAATCAGATCCTTTAATTTAGGCTATAGTATCAGTTCAGGATCTGCTCTAACCTCTTGTAAACGTGTATATATGCTCTTTATGGTGAATGAACAGAATAACATCTTCTCACAAATTATCAACTCTTTACATGGTATCAGCCTAATTTGATCCATCATGTCTTCTCCTTCATCCTCTACCACCGGCTCCAACTCCATTCTTGCCGCTGCTTCTGCCGATTCTGGTGTTTTCCATCAGAATTTTCACTTTCCCAACTTGGCCATTCGTCTTGATCGCTCTAACTACTCTCTATGGCGCAGTACCGTCCGCTCTGCGTTGGAGGCTTATGGATTGGATTCATTCATCACCGACACCAGTCCACCGGCACCAACTATGGTCATCCCGGCTGTTCCTCCTACTGATCCTGCCCGTCCCGACACTGCAGTTCCCGAGCGTGTCATCCCAAATCCAGATCTGGCTTCTTGGATTAAGAAAGATCGCCTTGTTTTACTGTGGATTCGATCCACCTTAACCACTCCTTTACTTGGAATGGTTGCTCGTGCTTCTACAAGTGCTGCTGCCTGGAGCATTCTTGAACGTACGTTCCATGCGCAGACAGGTGCTCGCCAAATGCACCTTCGACAACAACTACAAACACTAACAAAGGGGTCCTTATCTGTCCTTAATTATTTTGAGAAAAAGAGAGCCCTTGTTGACTCCTTATCCGAATGTATGTGTGAGATTTCAGATGCTGATTTTGTCTCTTATCTGCTTTATGGACTTGGCTCTCAATATGGGGCGTTTCGGTCGGCTCTATCTATGCGTATTGCGCCTTTGTCATCCGATGAACTGCTTGGTCTTTTACTCCAAGAAGAGCAGCGGTTGGAAGAAGATCATCATTCACTGTCTTCGCCTTCCGCCAATGCCGCTACTCGCTCTGGTGGCCGCAACCAACGTTCTGATCGATTCTCTGGTGGTTCTGCGGACCGGGATCGACCCTCTGCTAATGATTCTACTGGTGAACGTCCACGACCTCACTGTCAGATTTGCAAGCGACCTGGTCACGAGGCGCTGAACTGCTACCAACGTCTGAATTTAAAGGACTTTCCAGTCACCAATCGCAACGCTGCAGCAAAGATACGCATTGCTGGAAAGTCAACTTTTGTTGCATCTGCTAACAGTCCATCCGACGTTGGTGATCCATGGTTTGTTGACTCTGGGGCCAGCCATCACGTCACCGCTGATCTTAACAATCTCACCTTGCAATCCAACTATGAAGGTCATGATCGACTCATGGTTGGGGATGGTAAGTTCCTTCCCATTACTCATTTAGGGCATTCTGTTCTTTCTGCTGCATCTACTGCCAAACCTTTATCCTTAAATAATATCCTTTATGTCCCAAAAAT
>JANTNU010477595.1:0-11462 GCA_024752395.1 Erythroxylum havanense
TCATTTATTATTTATGCCCATATAAACTATAGAAACGAAGATGAAGAGTTGCAATACTTAAATAAATTGGAACTCTATCAATCATTTAAGATGCTGATTACCGGAGTCATGAGGTAATTTTATGGGAGTATTAATAAGGGTATATCTATAATTTTATTAGCTTTCTTAATAAGCGTGTATTTTTTTAAAACAACACTTATTATAAATCAGAGGGAGTAACATAGAACAGCAAAATAGTGTATTTATTGCCACATAAAAGTCGGTAATTTGATAAAAATTACGGCACGTGATTAATGACATTAATACAACAAACATGATACGATCTTGCTAAACAACGCATGATCTTATTAAAAGAAGTGAAACAATCTTAAGCTTTCGAAGAGAAATAGTTGAGGAATGTTGCTGCAGTTGCGACGGCGCCTCCTGTGATAGCGTCCGTCACAATCCTGTCTTTGCTCTTATTACTGGCAGCTGATAACAGAGCCCCAGTCAAGACACCACCAAGCATGGCATTCTTCTGCAAGTTGGAAGGAGATTTTAAAATTAATAATCTCTTACATAAAACAACGTTACTAAAATAAAACAGACTTAAAATTATCAATATATAATACATACATACATACATGATATTCTGGTTAAAGACACTAAAATGGCTTCATGTCTAAATTATTATAATCAAGATCTTCTGTCCAATATTACTCTGTTTTATATTCTATCTCATGAAATCTCAACCATTTATTTTACGGGACCTACACGAGACCTACACAAGATCCATATAAATAAACGGCTGAGATTCATTAGACACAATAAAACACCATAATATTAGATAAGAAATCTGGACTCAAATTATTAGTATTCCAGTACGAGAAAACATACCCAATCTCGATTGCCTCGGATTCTTTCCATCCCATATTCCATTCCTACGTATATTCCACCCATTGTTCCTAAAACAGCAAGCGAGCAACTGACATCATCAGGTCAAAGGCAAAACATAACTAAACTCACTTATTACACGAGTTCTGACTTCTGACTCAGGTCTGCAAATTAATTATATGATATACAAACTTACCCCAGTAAGCTCCTTCTTTGCACATCTTTTTCAGCTGTCATAACAATGTCCATAATCAGGACAAAAACACAAATCAATGCTTTTCTAACCAAGATTTCATTCTAAACCATGATTATAAATTCAGAAACGAATTTAATAAATTCTTTTGTGGATGGCTCTTAAGGGGATGAACTCTTCAAGAAGTCCCTAGTCAAAGATTTAACTTGGGAATTCCTTTTTCAGATGCATGCGAGGCTCTAAGGTTGCCATCTGGCTATATTTCTGATCCCAGTGAAGATCAGAAGTGGTAAATTGAGGACCAACGAAACGTTGATCTAGACCTTATGCAAGGAGCAGCAAATGCAAAGAGGGATTGCGATTTGCGTAACTAAGAAAAATGACATCTACATCTTATACAATGAACAGTAAATTATTAGAGCATCGTAATGGTTAACCTCAAAACCGAGCTAAGAATGCAAAGTCATGGAATCCAAAGTTATTGATAAAAAAAGAATCCCTTAGAAATCAACACGTTCAATCACTCGTGTTGGTGTCCACAAAAGGAAAAAGTCGTAGATATTCACCGTGCCCTCCAAGCTGTGAGTTGAAAGGTTCCCTGTTAAAACCATTATTCTATTAGTCCAGAATTTCGTTTTTTAAATGATATACGATGATTAAAGCATGAGTCCCATGATCCGCTTATCATATTTCAGTTTTGCTCAGAAAATTGAAGGAAAATAATTCAATGGAATGGAGAGAAATGACCTCGCTTGACCAAATGATACGAATCCTCTGCAAGTGCTCTACCAGCTGCCACCTAATTAAGTTTGATGAAACATGACAAGTATTTCACAATCATTTCTCAGAAGAAAACGTGAACAAGAACCCGAAATGCATAGATTAGAGGTGACAAGAAGGAAAGAATGCGTACAGTTCCAATCTTCAAGAAGCCATCGATGGTGAGGTTTAAGAAAGGATTGCCCATGTCGATAGCAACGTCAAGTTTGGGGGATGTTAGAGAACCAGAGAACCTGCTATGTGGCATTTTGTTTTCTTTTTAATTATTGCTATTGAATACTCTGCACGCCTTTGCTCTCACTCTTCTAGTTTATCTGCTTTGGCTTTAGTTTCTTCTGGTTCGTATCTGTTTTTTTTTTTTTTTTTTGAAGCTTTTCGTTCTCATATAATTATGTAAGGATGATATTTAGAAGATAAAATTAAGAAATAGTTAAAGTTGAAAAATCAATCTCCGAAAGGTCGCCGACGGCAGAGGAAGCGGAGGTGATACATGTGAATGGCAACTATAAATTGATTTTTTAGTTATGATCTTGTGCCACGAAACAACAATCTTTTCCTCTCTTTGTTTAGAGGTGGTGGTTGTTGTTCAATACAACTAACTTCAGGTTTGACTGATTAAATCAAAGTTAATATAAGTAAACTTTTGTTTGTTATAGCATCTAGATATCAAAAGTCAAACTTCCCTTGGCACTCAGCTGCTGCGGCAGCTTTAGGAGTTAAAGAAAATATATAAATGTTTAAATTTACAAATGTTAATAAAAATGAAAGAAGATTACTGCCGCGGTAAGGTAACGGCATTAGGTATCTTCTTTAGTGATGAAGTATAGAAATAGTGAGATGTATTGCCGTGTTTTATTGAATTAATTATCAATTACACAGTTCTTAATACACATGTTTGTAGCGTACACGATAAACATGAACTGAGAATTACAACTGAAATGTTAAGCAATCAGTATAATTTATAGAAATTTAAATGATATGAATAGTTGAGAATATATCAGATAAGATATTTTGCCAATCCCCCTCAAGCTCATAATCGAATGAGATCGTAAGGTTGTCTCATAGTCGAAGAAATGTTGAAGAGGACAGAGCTTTAGTCAGGACATCTGCGAGCTAATCAGAAGATAAAATAAGCCGAATATGGGAGAGCCTTATAAGCAACCAAATCATGAACGAAGTGAATTTCTATTTTAATGTGATTGAAGCGAGCATGAGAAACCATATTTGAAAGATAGCTCGAGGATTATCACATTAAAGAGAAGGTGTAAGGTGAGATAATCTAAGTTCGACAAGAAGAAAAGGTATCAAAGAGAGCTCAATAGAAGCCTAAGTAGTACTTCTATAGCTAGCTTCTATGCTAGATCTAGAAATTGTAGGTTATTTTTTGGCACTCCAAGAAATGATATTAGGATCAAGAAAGATATAGCATCTAGATGGGAGCTGATAATCATCAAGACAATCTACCTAATTAGCATCGTAGTAAGCTTATAAAGAGGTGGATGTGGTTTAGTGGATGCTATGAGAGGTTGTGGAGCAAAGATATAGCAAGATCCACTAGAGTGAAGTCTAATGAATGTCACCAGGATATTATAAGAATTGAGACACATTATTGACAACAAATTGAATGTCGGGGCAGGTAAGATACAGATATTGAAGAGCACCAACAGTGTCGTGACATTCAATAGGATCAAGAAGTAGAGTGCAATGATTATTGGAAAATGGGAGAGTGTGAGTGATAGGTGTGGATTTCAGATTAGACTATTCTAGAGACATGCATAGAAGAAGATCCTTAGTGTAATGAG
Source organism: Erythroxylum havanense (assembly GCA_024752395.1). NCBI lineage: Eukaryota > Viridiplantae > Streptophyta > Magnoliopsida > Malpighiales > Erythroxylaceae > Erythroxylum > Erythroxylum havanense. The sequence continues at coordinate 3,649 of JANTNU010477595.1, forward strand.
ACAGAGTAAGGAGAAGACTATGGGAAGTAGCTTTGACTTTGATTCCAAAAGAATGATGTACAGAACCTAAGTCTTTAATGAAAAAGGAAATGTTGACAATGACAATTAATGTGCTAACAAAGGAGGTGTAAGAACTTATGAATAAGATATCATCTATATAAACTTAAAGGAAGGTGATGTCAAAGGACATTTTGTGAATAAAAAGAGAAGTATCAATTTTAAAAGGAACAAATTTGAGATTAAGAAGTTTTTGACTTGGTCAATGAAACCAAGCCCGAAAAGCCTATCTGAGATCATAATGAACTTTATGAAGGTGGGAGCCAGGAGGTTTAGACATATAAACTAGCTTTTGGATGTATTCATGAAGAAAGAAATTACTAACATCAAGTTTGTGAATGTTTTATGTTTTATGAGATGGCCCAAGTTGAGAATAATACAAATTGCCAGAATAAAGGTAGAAGTGTAACTAATGCTTAAGGTTTGATGATAACCTTTGGCAACAAGACACACTTTGGAAAGCTTGGTAGAAACATCATAATGTGCTTTTAGACAAAAGATCTATTCATAGTCGCTAATGTTGGTATGAAGAGAAGGGGTAATTGCATCAAATAGAGTCTCTTCTTAGCATGTTCCTTGATAGATGCATAATTGAATATATTTATACACCCATATTTGATGTATTTTACTCAGTATTTTGTAGTTTTATTGTAATTTTGGTACTTAATTTGCTACAAGCACATTTTTAGGTTATAATTGCCTTCATGGACCAAAAGGAGAAGAACTTGGATGAAAATGTAACAAAAAATGAAGTTTTAAAGAAAATTAGAGAAACTTTATGCTCTTGTAAGTCTATTAGCCCATAAAAAAATTGCAATTTCTGGAGATTTTACAATATACAAAATCTAGTATATATCCTTATATCAAACTATATATTTCTCATAACCATAAAATATACTATAAAAAGACATGAGCAAAGGCCAAATGAGGAGATAAAAAATTTGTAGCCAATTCCAAACATAAAGAACATACAGAAGGGACAATATTGATCCAAGAATGTGGAGAATGTGCAAAATTCATCAAAAGATCCAATAGATTACAATATCAAACTTTAAACTTATAAGAATATTCAATATAAGAGAAAAGAGGGTTTAGAATTATGAACAATTTGTTTTCTATTTATTTTTCCTGCTATTTATCTTTGATTTTGTTTTCTTTTATATGAAACTAAACATATTTAGTTATATTGAGCTTTATTTAATTCTTAAATTCATAGGTTTCTTCCAACTGGAAGTGAATTAGACTAGCTAAATCTTGGTTAATAATGAAGATATTTTCTTTTGATAGTTCACTTATTCCTCTCTTGCAAAGAAGGTCTTAAAGTCTAAACCCTGGTATGTGCAAAACATATCAGTTATACTCCAAACATGGCAACTTGGAGTTAACATTGACGATATTAAACAAACAAACATTCCGATTTGGACCTGTATTTATGGAATGGCCCTAAAGTACTAGATAAGTGAATTAAGCCGCATAACCAGTTATGTAGGCAACCATCTTTGCTTGGCTAAAGCTAAATCTACAATAAAAAGAATAAATTTTGTTAGGATTTGTTTATTGGTTGAATCCATGACAGATCTTCCTGAATTGATTCCTATCTTAAGATTATATGATAAGTATGATTTTGTTAAGGATGTTATTAAAGTAACTTATTCCTAGATGCCTAACACTTTGAATCCAAAAAAGCTCTAGAAACCCTCTAGTAAAGTATTTAGAACAAGAGAATGTCAAGACTTGATGGATATGAAGGAGATAAAGAACAAGAATAGTATAGATCTCCCAATTTTAATAAGTATGTTGATAAAGAGTTTTATAAGAAAATCAGCTCAGTCAATAACAACATAGAAACTCCCCCAGTGATTGATGCAAATAAGCCACCTATTGAGATTGATCACCAACTTGAAATTCTTGCTAGGAAAACTTTTATCGATCAATATAATGCAATCAAAGAAGAAGAAACAGGTTACCTACCTTCCCTTAATCAAAATGAAGAATTCAAACTAGCTAGCAAAAAAAATCCAACAGAAAGAAGAAAGGTTCTTCATCTGTTCAAGAAATATAACTATCATTGCATGGAATGTTAGGGGAATAAACTCCCCTCCTAAATGGTTAGAACTTAGAAACTTCATCTTGGAGAATAAGCCTTGACCTTGGATAATTGCAACCTTATTAAATTTTTGCCAAAGCAATAGAGATTGCTCACTAATTACTTTAAGAACCATATGGAAGAATATTGGTGCTTTTTATAAGGCAAATATTGAAATTTTTATTTATTAATCACAGATCAAATGGTTCATATGAAGGTTAAATTGAAACTAAAAAAACTTATTATTCATAAAAACTTATTATTCATCCCTCTATATTATATGCTCACAATTATGCTTTTCAAAAGACCCCAGTCTAATATAAACTTGTACAGTTATCTATTGACATTAAAGCCCCATAGTTATTGCTTGGTGACGTCAAATTAGTTATACATTCGAATGAAGCAGAAGGGAATAGCTTCAGCAGATCTTTCTACAAGGATATAAGGAATCATGTAAATGAAATTAGTTTGATGTCAAATTAGTTTGACGTCCCTATTAGGAATTGATGCAACTTGTCTTTAGAGAAGTCATTAAAGTTCATTTAAGCTAAGTAACATGCAATGTCAAATTTGTCCTAAGCCCATTTGATATGATCTTTCATAAAATTCATATGATTTTGTCGCATTAGTGTTTGATCTATAATCAGATTCCTTATCATTACAACCATTTTCCTAAAACTGATTCAATAAAAAATAATATTTAACATTGCTTTTATATGTTCTAATGCAACCTATGTGATGAGAATATCATCAAAGCATAATGCTCACAAGTGGAAGAACATAATTTATTTTTTTATTTATTATTTTGTTTAATTTTGTTTGAAAAAATACAAGAAAACTAAAAAACATAAAATAGAAACATGTGTATATATTCATTTCACTAAAACTTTGGATGCAAACCAACACTAGTTTAAATAAGAAAAAAAAACTCTGATTTGAATGTTAAAATTCAAATGTAGATAAGAATATTGATCTTTTTTAATTTTTTATTGTTATACAAAAAATCATGTTCACTTTCATTGCTAGGCATATCGCGCTTCAATTTCTCATTCATAATTATTTAGCTATCTAAAAGCTATAAATTCTCTTTATGCTTGGGAGATAATTTCTTTCTTTTCAAACTCATGAACTCTGGACCTTAACTAACACATCATTTGAAATGACAACATCGTAATCATCTTTGTCATCATAAGAATTTAAAGAAGAGGTTATATATTAGTCATAAAGTATATACTTGTCACCATGTTTTTCAAATTCCTCTATTTTTAAGCTAGTATTGTCATCACATATGGCCTTAAATGCTTTCTTCTTCTTCTTCAAATGTTTTTCCCTCTTATTTATGATGAGCTTTATATCATTCTTATCACTTTCACTTGTAGAGATCTCCTTATTATCGATGTTCTCATTTTTGGAGACTTTAAATACCACACCTCTTTTTTTGGAGTCACTTCTACTCTAGGCAATTCATTCAACTACTTCTCATAAGTTAGGAGTGATCTAACTAGCTCTTTTAATAACATAGTTCTTAAATCTTTAACTTCTTGTATAGCTATCACCTTTTACTCCCAAGAAATTAGCAAAGATCTATGAAAATTTGTCACCAATTTAAGATAAGTAAAAGAATTATTAAGACCTTCAAGATTATTAATGATATAAATGAAGCGGGTATATATATTAGAAATTGATTCAGTTTCTTTATATGAAATAGCTCATATTAATGCAATAATAAGCTCGTTTTACTCTCTTTTACTTAAGCAATGTCCCTATATGTGATTTCAAATGTGTGCCATATCTCATGGGTAGTTTCACATATGAAAATCCTATTTAATTTGTTTCTACCAAGAAAAAAATATTCACCACTTTTTTTTTAAACTATGAATCTCTTATAATTATCGCTCCATTCACTTCTATCCTTTAGTAACTTGATTCTATGTTGTCATTTATTTTTGTTAAGTTCTTTATTTCAGTTTAATGTTATGTTCAATTCCATTTTTTATGTTATTTTGTTTGCTTCTTATTAGTTGTTTTTGTAAGGTATAATTAAATTTTAGATGTCGATTGTAATTACCATAGACAATAAGTGACATATAAGGGTAGACCAATTTCTTTCCCTCTCTATTTCATCCCTCTTTTAATATTTTTATTGTCCTTAAGTTCTAAATTTAGTTTTTATTTTTGTATGTTGAGGATAATGTACATCTTAGGTATGGAAAGGGATATATTTATTTTGAGGCCTAGTATATTTAACCTTGGTGAATTAATGTCATCATAATTAACATAATAAGCAACGATTATGCAATTATTTACAATGAAAGAAGAATAATTAAGATGTTTATTTGAATTTTGTTTACTTTTGTTATTTAATTAGTTTACGAAAATATATAGGATCATTAAAAACCAAAATTGTTTTGCTTTGATCCAATGATTTGAAAATGGATGTTTAATATTCATGGTGACACTTTTGTATATCTTAGACATATTTCCAGTTAGAAAATGAACATATTTTGAGTTAGAAAGTGAATTCATTTTCTAACTCAAAATATGTCTACATACTCAAAATATGTCTAAGATTTATAGAAAGTGAATTCAATTTCAAGAATGTTAGATTCCTACCAAAAAACAAAAGTGTGTGAACAAATTAGAGTAAATAATTTCACTTTATTGGCTTTAAAATAAGTCAAAAAATTTAAAGTTCAAGAGTGGTGTTGGTAACAATTTAAATTACTGACCTAACTGAGTAACTAGGAGTATTCATGATAAGGTATTTACTTTTATGTAACAAGGTTAAGTAACTTTTCAATCAAGCCTCTAATTCTCTTTCATTATTTTAATAATAGGTGTTATTATTTTTTGTTAGTTTAGGTTATTAAAATGTTTGAAAATGAAAACTTTTTGTTCATTTTTGTCTACTTTATACATTAATTAAAAGTAAATACAATAAATTGATGTTTGAAGGATTATATGATTGAATTGATTATTGATTTAATGGAAGTATCTAAGTACCTAATTATTTGATGAATAATGTAATTGAATAGATGATGAATAGTCTTGATTTATGTAATTAATGTTTTTAATCTTTTTACTGTAATTGCTACTTGTTTAAGTTAAAAGTTAATGAATTTTTTTTTGTTTTAGGACAACCAAAAGTTTAACTGTGAAGGGTATGTTTGTGCATGAAAATGAACAAATTTTCTTAATTATTTTCTTGATTTTGATGTTAAATTACATTATTTTATTTAGTTATTAAATTTTCAGTAATTATGATAAATTGTCATTTGGATGAGATCATTAAATATTGAAGGCCATTTCGAGTAAAATACATGAAGAAAAACACAATTTTTAGAGGAAAATGATTTAGTCCATATCTATTTGCCAACTTATGTCCTATATGGATTAATTGTAGTAAGAGAAATGGTTTAGAATATAACTTGAAAAAATAATGTTTGACAATTAAGAATGTATATAGAGTAACACGAATTGAGCCATAATCATCTTATAGTTTATGCACTAATTTAAAAAGAAATAGTGAGATCCACGATATAGGGGCGTGGTCATGTTAGAGATCACATACTAATTCCAAAATAAATAAGGAGATCCTTAACCCAAAGATATAGTTGTTCTAGGGATCATGTACTATTTCTAAAAGAGTTAAATAGATCTATGGCCTAGCCCATAGTCCTGGCTTAGACTGTATCCACGAGCGTGAAAAATTATATAAACCATAAAATCCTAATTTTTTAGAAGAATATTAGAGACTTAACATTTTAGACACATCTTTTTCTCTCTAAAAATATGAAACCCTCTCGAGGGTAATTTTAAGGCTATTTATATCAAAGAATTACTATTCATACATTATCACAATAAATGAAACTGTTAGCAACATCAGGAATATTGTCTAGATTTGTTTCTATTACGTTTTCATTATTTTTGTCTATTAATTTTGATGTTATGACTATGATTAGTGGGTAAACATTTTATATGTTTACATAGAAAACCTTAGCCTTTATTTATGTATGGACTGATTCATTTTAATTTATGAATTGGATATCCTTTTTATGCATTGCCTTTTATTGATCTGAATGCATGATTTAGTGATTCTAAGGACTAAATTTGCTTTTTATCAATTATATATGCCTTACGAGAGCTACCTATAAGTGGATCGTGACTTAAGTAATAGGGGTTGAACGAGGTCCTCAAAAGAGACCAATGTAATCTTTTTGTTTTTAGGCTAAAACCTTTCATAGGAATTAACAAATCATAGTGTAGTCAAATGAGAGATAGGACTAGTAGAGATACAGATTAATCATCCAGAGAATATATGGTTATAACTTGGGAGACCACAATTTTATTTTTTAGGTGATCTTGTCAATCTACTTAAATATATCCATTCTAGGTTAATACATTCATGAAACAAAAATAAAGGTAGGGGAAGTAATTTGCTAAATATTGATACTTGATTGAGTTATTTTTTTAATTTCCTAGGAAGTGCTATCTAAATAGGTGTTGTAGGTAGTACACCATATATGTGATGATTTAAAAGTGAAAAATCTACTTGGTCGGGTCGGCTATATTGGGCCCGAGCCCAATCCCACAGGCTGACCGGTCGGTCTCACACCCATTGGTTAATTCGGGCCTGATCCACACATCCATGGCCCAACAGTAGAAGAACGTCTCCCATGTAAATACGTAAAGAGCCAAAACCTAGCCGAAAATCATATAAAATGTATTATTCTCCCATAACAGAGATACGCATAATCATTAACCTAGTTTTCTCTGCGTTTATCAACCTCAACCTCACCAGAAAACTGACTTGAGCATCGGAGGGGCTAATCGGGACACAACCCCCGTCAAGCCTTCTTTGTTTTGCAGATATCTTCACGTGGAAGTCATCGCAGAGAGTTGCCAATTCATGGATCCAAACGACAACGCACTGTTCAGCCAGAATCCGGCAGAACCAAATGGCGCCTACCGTGGGGCCCGACTTTCGAGCACCACGTCCAGAAATACACAAATCAACCAGGTGGCGGCGATGAATCCTGACATAGCTGCTGTCGCGGCTTTGGCGATGCAACGCATAAGTTCGCAGCTACCTGCGACTCTGCCGCCTGTACCACATGTCTCCCACACGGAATCTTCAAATCCTAATGATCAACTGCAGCCTCAAACCTTAGAACAAGAAGAACAGAGCGTGGCCTTAGAGGATAATGTTGCACTCAATAGGCTCCCGAATCTCCAACACCGATTAGGCACAGATCCTCCTCCGTCTATGCACACCACCTTGACCTGAAAACAGATAGAGGAGGCAGCTGATCTGGTGATTCGCCAGATCCTACAGTCTCAACCGGCACAATAACCGCCATCTGCACGGCCAGTCGCCCGACAAATCAGCGTGACAATCGACCACCGTCCAACTGAAGCCCTAGAAAAAATTGCAGATGATCAGATTAACGCAACTATGAGCTTCCGTCCGGATCGCCCGATGGCACAGTACAGCTCTCCCTTCACTCCGAAAATATTGGATAGCCTCCCGGCACCCGACACAAAAATACCGACCCCCGAGAAATACACTGGGAAGATCGACCCCCTGGACTACTTGCAGCACTTCCAGTCCATGATGAATCTACATTGTGTTCCGGACGCTATCCAATGTAAGGCTTTCTGCACGGCCTTC
>JANTNU010479886.1:0-11438 GCA_024752395.1 Erythroxylum havanense
CGGTTAGGTTTTCTGATCTCTGCGTGGATACCTTTAGAGATAGTCTCTATTGGCTATTCAGGTTTGAGTCTTCATACAGACACATGGATCCTGGCCTTCGGGAAGGTCCCGGCGACAAAATTTTTTGTTTTCCGCACCTGGTACATGTGATGTACCTCCCGGGATTTTCCTACAGTCTTTGTTGATAGTTTGAAACATAACCTGTTGAATGTGAGTCAGCTATATAACAAAGGTTACAAAGTCATTTTCTATGCATCTTATTGTGAAATTGTTAATATTCATAATGATAATATTGTGCTTGTTGGTCCTAGAAATCATAATATTTATTGTGCTCAACTGGAACACATGTCCTAAAAAAAGTTAAATATTTTGTTTCTCTAGAAAAAGATTCATTTATCTGGCACAGAAGACTTGGAAATGCTAGCATAAATATGCTATCAAAATTGTATAAAAACTAGTTAGTAAGAGGACTACCGACTTTAAAGTTTAAAAGCAATCAGGTTTATGAGGCTTGTCTAAAAGGTAAACAAGTCAAAAGTAGTTTTCCTCCTAAAAATATTATGTTTACTAACCAACCACTTGAACTTGTGCACATGGATTTATTCGATCCCACTAGGACTCAAAGTTTTGATGGTAGACATTATGGTTTTGTTCTAGTAGATGATTACTCCAGATTTACATGAGTTTATTTCTTATCAAATAAGGATGATGCTTTTAAAGTTTTTGAGAAGTTTGGCAGAAAAATTTAGATAGAAAAAGGGCACTGTATCACTTCTATTCGGAGCAATCATATAGGAGAATTTGAGGCTAAAAGCCTAAATTGGGGCTTTCTCTTTTTGAGTTTGATTAGTTTGGGACTTAAACTTATAACTTGCTCATAGAAAGTCTAAAATTTTACGAGTCTGCTTAATTTAAGACTTTCTGGACAAAAATTAGGGGGTGTTTTACATGCGTCATTATATCCAGGTCAGTTAGTCTTTAGATGTCACATTAAAAGCATATAAGTTATTGCTCAGGCCAGGTGAAATTTAAGAAAAATTAATTTCATTTAAATTTATACTCTTCAACCCTAAATCAACCATTTTGTTCTAAAGCCTGTTAGTTTTCCTTGTACTACAACATATTGCAATAAATAGCTATCAAGGAAACTGAGCAGTAGAACCTCATCAGTTGTTATTATATAACAAATATGCTCTAAGTTTACTACAATAGCCTTCTCTCTACTAAGAATTATTGAGGGGTAAACAAAGAAAGGATCAAGCAAACGTAGATCATAAACAGGTTATAGTGAACTTGTCAACCTCAATAATTTGGGAGTTTCCAGACGCATCAACACAAATCCAAGATTAAAGACTCGGGCCACGCTTTTTTAGCCCAAAACATCCACACCTTGAAAAGGTTGGAGTCTAGAGGCAGATGGCCGAGAAGATGCTTCTAAAGTTCATTATTGAAGCAGGTTTTGGGGGCAGTAGATATTTTTTAGGTCTGCCATTAATAATAAGCTCTAGATGCTGCATCGTGAAGAGAAAATTAGAAAAATAAGAAACATCAAAATTGTCTTCCCTCTGGACAAACAGGGAAACACTTCTTTTAACAATTTGAGATATCATTACAAGGGGAAATTTTTAGACCCAAAATATATATCTATGAACTACTATCTGTAGCATATAAAGAGCCACATAAAAATTGGAAACTAACCGTGGACTCAAACCACTAAAACCTTAATTATCACACATTCTACAACCATAATATAGATGTTTCATCCAATTATAGATAACAACCCCTCCCCAACCTCCAGCAAGATATGTCAGATTATGCAAGAAGAAATGAATTTTAGCTATATAAAATATTAACACTACGACTCAAATAAAGTTGTAGGAAACCTATAACAAGATGATATGAACAACTAACTAACCAATGGTTAAGATTAACTGACCTGCATGTAACGACGTGTGTAAAACATGCCTTAATTTTCATCAAAAAAAAGTCTTAAATTGAGCAGACTCGTCAAATTTTAGACTTTTTATGAGCAAGTTACAAGTTAAGTCCTAAACTAATCAAACTTAAAAAGGTTAAGCCCTAATTTAGGTTTTTAACTGAGAATTTGATAATAGAAAGTTTAAAGAATTCTGTGACAATAATGATATAACTCACAACTTCTCTTGTCTAAGGATGCCTCAGTAAAATGGAGTTATAGAGAGACAGAACAGAACTTTGGTTGATATGGCCAAGACCATGCTATGTGAAAATGAACTACCTCTTAGATACTGGGTAGAAGCAGTATCCATGATATGTTATGTACTTAACATATTTCTTATAAGACTTATTCTGAAAAAGATCCCCTATGAGTTGTGGAAAGGAAGAAAACCAAATATTGCTTACTTTCGACCATTTAGCTGTAAGTGTTTCATCCTAAACAATGGAAAGGACAACCTTAGAAAGTTTGATGCGAGATTAGACAAATTTATTTTCTAGTACCTCTAGTAAAGCATTTAGAGTGTATAATAAAAGAACAAAGATGATAGAAGAATCGATATATGTGATATTTAATGAAGCACTACCTTCGATAATAAGAACCGACTTAGATGATAAAGAACATCCTTTGATTCCTAGAAATACATCAGAGAATCAAACTACTCTTATAGTACCTTCAGAATCGCAAAATTAAGAAGGTATCTCTGAAGCTAGAGCAGAGCAGGCTCCTTTGTCTTAGCAGGAACCCATGCAACAAAAAACATCGAGAGAATGAAGAGATTTGATATACATCAATATATTATTGGAGATCCCTTTAAAAGTCCAAGAACAAGATCATCTTTCAAAACAAATTTGTGGCTCTCATCTCATAATTAGAAGCAAAGTATGTTAAAGAAGCTTTTACTGATGAGAATTAGGTCTTAACAATGAAAGATGAGCTAAGTTAGTTTGACAAGAACAAAGTATGGAATATGGTGCCTCGTCCACAAAACAAGTCAATTATTAGAACTTGTTGGGTATTTCAAAAGAAATTTAATGAAAATGGTAAAGTGGTAAGAAACAAAGCTATACTTGTAGCTCAAGGTTATAATCAACAGAAAGGTATTGATTTTGATGAAACTTATACTCCTGTTGCTAGATTAGAATCAATTAGAATTTTACATGCTTTTGCATGTTACAGAAACTTCAAGTTATTCAAAATGGATTAAAAGTGCATTCTTAAATGGTTATATTAATGAAGAAGTATTTATTAAGCAAACCCCAATTTTTTAAGATGAAAACCATCCGGATTATGTGATGAAATTAACCAAAGATCTATATGTTTTAAAGCAGGCTCCACGAGTGTAATATGAGAGGTTATGTAACTTTTTACTTGAGAATAACTTTGAAAGAGGAAAGGTCAATAAAATCTTATTTATTAAGAGAAAGGAAAATGAATTACTCATAGTGCAAATATATATTGATGACATAATATTTCGTGCCACTAATCCATCATTACGTGATTAATTTTCAGCATTAATATAGAGAGAGTTTGAAATGAGCATGGTGGGAGAATTATCATTCTTTCTTAGGTTACAAATTATACAAATGGAAAAAGGAATCTTCATCTGCCAAGACAAATACATAAAAGGAACTCATATTACTGAGCATATCTCCTCTAAGCCCTAAGCATCAAAAGTGCACTGGGTTATAAACGATGATGATTCAAATGAAGAACATTCTCAATTGATTAGATAACCACGAACTAGAGGAAGTCTTACAAAACAAGTCGAGAAAATTTCTAAACAAAAAGAAAACCCTGATATTGAAAAGAAATAGGAAGAAGAGTATAAAGAAATAAAAAAGAAGAAGAAACAACGAAGGGAAAAGCACATATGACTGAAGAAACTATTGATAAGTTGTTTAATGAAGAGACGAAAAAATAGCTGCACAAAAAGGAATGACATCAATATCACAAAAAATGTTTCAATCAGCTGAAGTTGATGTTCGCTATAAAATGTAGTACAAGAAAAGAAGGAACTTGTTGGATGGATCTTGCCTCTCATAATGTTTGATGACATAGGTATACCTATCTCTCCTTACTTTGTTGCCACTAGTTAGTAAAATTTTCTAAAATCAAATGAGATAATATGCGATGAGTTAGTCAAGATATTCTACGCACACATGAAAAATGAAGAAATTAATGGAAAACTAGTCATTATCTCATGGGTGCGTGAATGTGAAATTTTAATTTATGAGGAAATTGTAGGAGATATAATGGAAGTAACTTCTATGGTGAGAACTAATTTTTTCTATCATAATTGGGATGCTAATGATTTGGAGTTAGTTGAAGTTGTTAAATCCACATGCCTTCATAAGTGGGATGCTAATGATTTGGAGTTAAGATACATTTTTTGTTTAAGTTTCATTGTATAAGAAAAACGAGCATGACTAGTATTGTTCTATAAATTACTTAAAGTATCTTGATGGTTTTATTAAATGAAAATGTGTAAGACTTGATGTATTTTGATACTCATATAAGCTTTTAAGCGTAAGAGAAATTCATTTAATTTATGCTCATACATTTTTCTTTGTTATTTGTTATTAAAGATGACTTGTTTATGCAAGAACTTGCTCTTGTATATATTTTGAGGCCACATTTTTGGTGAATTTATGCATAAAGATGATATGGGTACTTACGTATAGCCATTATTGACCTATAAAAGCCTACCTTAATTTTTATCGCTAAAAAATTATTTGAGTTTTGATCTTCTTTTCTTGCATATTGACCTTGTTACAAAGCACTTTAAACTTCTTCTCATTGATTTCCTTACCCCTAAATTAAATGAATTGCATAAAGTTTATTTGTATAAGATTTTAACTATTTTTATGAAAAGCGAATCAATTGATTCAAGTTGTCGTGTTTTTATTTTGTAGTTTTAGTAGAATGAGGGAGAAGAATAGCAAAAGAAATCTCCCTTTTGATGTTTTTGTTATAAAAAAGGGAGAAAAAGGAAGAAAAGGAAATAAATAATAAATGGTGATTATGTGATTAAAATCATGTAATTTAAATCAACTAAACTTTGGACTGATTTGAATTCAAACTTATATGGATAAGTTTGTATAGTTCCTTCAATTTGATAATCCCAAAATTTCCTTTCTGACCATATCTTTACCTAAGCTACGTTATATCCCTTATCAAGACCCTTTGATTTATGTATTAAATTCACATTTATTAGTGGTCGATATATTATTCATGAGCAAGCTTATAAAAATTACACCCCATATAGAAATAACTTACTATATATTGATTTCAGAGTTTAATAAACCCTAAAAAATTTTAGTGTATAGAGTGAAATTTATGAGAGAGTATCAATTTTTGTTTAATTTGATTTTCATAGAGTTGATGAGATGTTGTATCTTCATTCTAAAAATTTATCCTATAAGTGCATGTTCTTTTTATTCCTATTTTATCTCAAGAATTTAAAGTATAGTAACTTTTGGAATATTTTTGTATAACATGAAAGAGGTTGAAAGGTTGTTAAGAGGATGATTGAGATGTTGAATTAATGTGTGCTTGAGGACAAATATGACTCTCGTGTGCGAGAATTCGATAAGAGATGATTGTGTCATATTAATTGAACTTATCTCTTTTATTTTGAGTTAATTTTGGTGTTTAGTTGCAAAATTTAATATTGATTTGTTTCTGACACGTGAAGAATAGATTAAGTTTGGTTTGAAATATCTATTTGGAACATCATTTGTTAAATTCATGAAATTTTGAAAAGATGGAATCAAAGATGACAGATTGCTCAAGTTGATAAAACGAGATCATACCTAGAGTTAGAGTCACTTTAAGAAGTTCAATCTAATTTGGGGACTTATTTTCAACTTGTTATATAGGGATTTTGATTGTTTAAATGATTATTTATGGAATATTGAAAGAATATTGTTTTGGGTGAGAGAAAAGAGGAACACATTACATTATTATTTTTCTTTCGTCTTCTTTCATCTATCTTTAGTGAGGAGAAGATAGCCATGAGTGCTTGAATATGAATTTTTTGATTCAAAGAGAATTAAAACTCCAGTTATAACTTTGGAAATTTTTATTCTAAACTTGAATTTTATTTTAATTCAAGTATTTCTTATTTATTATTCTTATATTTCATGAGTAGTTAATATTGATTAATTTTACAAATTAATTTAGTGTTGATTATTTTATTGTTATCCATGAGTTTGATTATCTATAATTGTTATGAATGATTAGTACAATGTAACAAGTAAATTATTTATGTATTTACATATTTAACTTATGAGAAATAAGAAAACCAAATTAAATAGTTGTAGTTATTTCAATTATTTAATATAGAGTTTAATCTTATTCATTAAACTAATTATTATTTAATTGATATGGAATGATATTATGTTCAACCAATTAATGTTAAGTTTTGATTTGAATATTAAGTTTTAACCAACTAATTTAGGGAAATTGAGATTTATTATATCCTAATAAGTTTCAGATTAAATGCTTGAGTTGTAAAAATTTATGCTTTTTAGATCAGTGATCAAAATTACAATTAAATGACATCCTTCATTTGAATCAAAATTAGGTAACATTGAATTTTATGTTTTACTAGTTTTAAATTATTAATTAATTAATTATAAACCTTTATTTTGTTTAGTCAAAATTGATTTAATTGTTTTGATATTCGAATTAGTTTCACCACTAATATAATAATGGTTAATTACTAAAAAAGTCTAAAATTTGGTCAATTTTTCAATTATAACCTGAACTTTAAAAGTAGTAATAAAATGATCAAAGTTCTAATTTGTTTCAATTATAGCCCGTCTTGTTGCTATCTTTGATAACGTGGCATTGCCACGTGTCAATGAACCCTCATTAATCAGACACGTCAACAAAATTAGTAAGTCTAAAAGTTTGATTATTGAAATGACTTTGTTTCAAATGTAAATCCTTAATTTCCTCCCACTCACTCTCACTCTCATTCTCACACCATTGTTCACAATCTGTAACCCCTTACTTTGTTCTCACTCTCTCACTCTCATTCTAACGCAAAAAACAGAATACTAGATTCAAGAAAAATTAGAAACCATCAGAAAAAAGAAGTATCTTAATTGACTCTACACACTTGAAAGCAAGAGCAAGTCCATATTTGTTAAATTGAACTGGTAATCGTCAACAGGTTCTGATCACTAAAAACAAAAAAAAATGCACGAATCTCGAAAGCAAGAGAAAGAGAGAAATTAAGAGAGAGAATATTTGAGAAGAGAAGAGTAATAAGGATGACTTGATTGGTCTCTTTGTTTTCCACTAGCACAGATTGCAATATAATCATAATTCTTGATATGGCTTTACAATCTGGTTTGAATGATATCGTTATGTTACATTTGAGTATGCAAGAGTTATGGCTAGGTTGATTTATGGTGGTTACCTTTGAAACATGTTTTGCATTTTGCTCACCAGATTTCATACATGTTATTGGTTTAACAATAGCTGATCATTTATATTTGTCAGGAATTACCCACCATTCTATTTCACATGAAATGTCTGATAGTCAAATGTTCTCTTAGGTTACAACTACAAACGAGGGTGTGAGAGTGAGAGTAAGAGTGAGTAAGAGGAAATTAGGGATTTAAATTCGAGAGAATGACTGTTTGTGTAATTCTTTAAGAAATAAAACGACGTCGTCTCAGTTTTATAATAAGACAACATCTTTTAAATAATCAAACTCAGACATGCTAATTTTGCTGACGTGTTTAATTAATGAGAGTCCATTAACACGTAACAGTGTAATGTCAGCAAAGATAATGGCTAGACTAATGTTGAGCTATAATTGAAAATAAATTGAAATTTTGAGTATTTTATTGCTAATTTTTAAAGTTAATTAAAAATTTGACAAAAGTTTAAAAAAGTTTTTGTTATTAACACTATAATTAGGGATGTCAATTTTAGCCCACCTAACCTAATTTTGGCCTAAAATTTTCAGATCACGAACTAAGTACATACCGACCCGTCCGATCCATCCAAAACTTAAAAAATAACATCGTTTTTTAATTTTTTAAAAAATATATAACCGAATGGCCTGATTCGGCCTAAACCATTGACACACATACTTACAATAATTTAGGCAATGAGAGAATAATTTTTTACGATTTCGGCACATCCCGTCAATTCCATCAAGTTCATGAACATCATGGGGACTAGAGAGTGGAATAAAACTTTAATAGCCTCCACAGGCAGATGCAGAGCATTCATCACCAACAAAGTCCTCCGGAGATGTAGAAGTCAGGGAACTAGGGCAAGTACAACAACCCTGATTGGCTTATTCCTGAAGAAGTTCCAAAGCAACCTTGCCAAGTCCACGTGTGGAGGACCTTCCAGTCAGTATGCTCCATCTCCCATTACTGCTGCCCATGCTATACAATTATATTGGTTTGGTGCATGCCTCGGAAGAGTAAATGTTGACATGTTGTCCGGAATATTTAGAGACATTAATAGTTCTGCTATTTAGTACAAGTTTTGAGCTACCACAGCTTCTGTCGTTATATTTATGTAGTTACTAACTAAAACTTAAATGGAGACGTGTCTTATAGTATTGTTTGCGACTATCAGACCATCTCCAAGGTGAAGTTGAGAAACTCCCTTGTGTTATTTCCATTGGAATCCCTAGTTCACGAACTTATAAAAGTTGTTTTCTTAATATAATTTATATACCATACTAAAATTGTGTATTCCAATTTTACATTCCACTCAAGGTCATCTTAGAAATGAGTAGCAGTTCAACAGAAACTCTACCATGTATGACTAAGATTGAAAAATGATAACTAAGTGCATTTATTACTCAGTGTCGGCACCTGTTCAGGCCCATCATAAAAAAAGACCCCATCGTTTAATATTTTGGTTAATTAGCAGTTGCCAGAGGTCCACACTCTTCTTGATAGAGAGGTAGTAATAAATGTAAAGAACGTTGGTAGAAGCTGTTGATGTTTTCAAGAGTAATAAACGTCAGATAATGTTGGAAGCTTCCCAAATATTGTTTTGGAAGCTATATTTATCTCTGACGGTAACGAAACAACTGCTAAGATTGATCAAAGTTAACGTTAATATGTTATACTTATAAGTAGTTTTGAAGTATTTAGGTGTATTTTTACCTTCTAATTTCTTTATTTTCATCAATATATGTATTTAAGGTACTTCAACTCAAAAATTACCAGCAAAACATTTTACGATTCTGTCTTCTGAGTTCTGAGTATAATTTAAAGGTAAAGTTTTTTATTTTTAATGTATTTTTAACTTATTAAATATTGGAATATGTTATAATTAATTTGTAATTTGTCGTTAACGTGGACATTATATTAGCTTATTTCTTAAGTATGTTAATTTCTTGTATTTTAGAAATTAGTATGTCTCTATCATTAAAATTTGTTCTTTGTTTTTTATTTTTAATATTAGATATTAGATATTAAATTTTACTATTTATTTTTTTCTCTATCATAGATATCAGACCATTTATATATCTTTGTGATGTATTGTGAAGCTATTGGAGTTTGGTTATGCCTGCATACTTCTTCTAGTTCCATACAGGTGTTTTTGTTCTTTTTCCAGTCCAACTGTGTTATAATTGATTTATATTATGTTGCCTAAAAAGTATTTGTCTGGAAGTGGAAAAAAGGAAAAAAAGAAAAACAAGTAGCATAGTTGATAGAGTCCCTAAAAGGAGCAATTAATAAATTTATCAAAAAAGTAGGCTCCTCTAGTGAGAGTCCCGATGAATTAGGTGAAGGTAGTTTTGAACAACATAAAGAAAACTTAAGTGATGAGATTCACATTCATGAGGATATTAAAAATCTGAGTGGGCATGATCATGTACCAAATGCATCCACTTTAGAAAATTTAAAGGCAGATGAGCAAGTAAACCATATATTGGATATTTATGATCCTATCAATTGATATAATCTTGATAATAAAGCAAGGGATATTTTAGTTAAAAAGGGGCCTGCAAAATAATTAAATCTTATGTTTCCTTTAGACAATATCTCTCGTCATTTTTCATATTCTTGTTATTATAGAAATTTGAGTAATTGAGAAATTAGCGATAGCAAATGGTTGGTTTATTCTAAATATGTATATAAAGTATATTGTTTTTGTTGTAAGTTGTTCAAATCTACTAACAAACAAAGTGGATTAGCAAATGACAGATTTAAAGATTGGAAGCATCTTATTAAGAAACTTAAAGAACATGAGAATTGCATTGAGCATATGACTTATGAGAACTTGGAATGAATTAAGAGTAAGATTGAGCAAAAATCAAACAGTTGATAAAGATTTGCAATAAGAAATTGCAAAAGAGAAAGAAAGTTGGAGACAAGTTTTGATAAGAATAGTTTATGTTGTGAAATATCTTGCTAAATATAATTTAGCTTTTCGAGGATCTAATGAGAAACTTTACCAAAGATGGTAATGATAGTTTTTAAGATTGATTGAGATGATTGCTGGATTTGATGTGATAATGCAAGATCATATTAGATATATTCAAAATCATGAAATTCATCATCATTATCTTGGTCACAAAATTCAAAATGAGTTTATTTCTCTGTTGATGCATAGCATTAAAAGTTCTATCATAAGGATCATTAAAGAGGCGAAATACTTTTCTATTATTCTTGATTGTACTCTAAATTTAAGTCATCAAGAACAAAGGAGTTTGTTAGTACGATATGTGAATATGTCAAATAAAAAAATAAAAATAGAGGAGTACTTTTTAGAGTTCTTAAAGGTCTATGACACAATTGGATTGGAATTTTTCAATGAATTATTGAATGAATTTAATTCTCTTGATCTTAATGTTTATAATGTAAGGGGTCAAGGTTATGACAATGGTTCTAAAATGAAGGGAAAACACTAAGGGGTTCAAAAGCGATTACTTGAAATAAATCCAAGAGCATTATATATGCCATGTGCTTGTTATAATCTTAATCTTGCTCTTAGTGATATGACACATTCATGTGTTAAAGCTGTTTCATTTTTTGGAGTTGTGCAACGTATATATGCATTATTTTCAAGTTCTCCTAAAAGGTGGAAGGCTTTGCTTGATAATGTTTTAGACTTAACTATAAAATCATTGTCCAACACTCGTTGAGAGAGTTGAATAAACAGTGTTAAATCTATTATATTTCAAGTTCCTCAAATAAGATTGGCTTTGATGGAATTATCTATATCTTGTGATAATGCCAAGTCAAAGAGTGAAGCAGAAAGCTTGATTAGTGTACTTGAGAGTTTTGAATTTTTACTTGATATGGATATTTGCTATGATATTTTATTCGCTATTAACATGGTGAGTAAAAAATTGCAATCTAAATCTATGTGCATTAATGTTACCATAAAGTAATTAGAAGGTGTGATGGTATTTTTTGAGAAATATAGAGATGAAGGGTTTAGCTCTAGTATGAATATTGCCAAAAGT
>JANTNU010479989.1:0-11438 GCA_024752395.1 Erythroxylum havanense
ATAATTTATTATTAATAATATGAAAATATTATTATTAATTATTTAATAAAATGTATTATATTAAATATTACTATATTCTATTTGATATATTAATATTATGATTTGGTCAGTTGATATTAAGAAGAATTATTGAGGATATATTAGGTACTATGTATTTATTAAGTTACGTTCTATCCTAAACCCCCTAAATTAGAGGTTTCTTATTTTTACTATTTAGGATAGAATAAAACGTAACATGAAACCTTTCGCTTCTATCCCAATTGATTCTATTCCATCATAAAACCTTCAAGCAAACGATGGAAGATGTTACATTCTATTCCATTATTAACCCTCAAACCAAACAGCCTTAGCGTTTGCCCCATTGTTAAATCACATGCTCCGTCTGTGGCCTCATTCTCAACCTCAACATAGAAAACCGGAACTGGAACCTTTTGTGGAAGATTATGGCTTACATCAACACAGTGGGTGTTGTGGGTGCCGGTCAGATGGGGTCGGGAATCGCTCAACTCGCTGCCGCACACGGCTTCGACACCTGGTTGGTTGATACCAACTCGGAGGCTCTCACCAGAGCCGAGGAACTCATCACAAATAACATCCACCGTTTGGTCTCCAAAGGTCACCTTTCTCAGGTAAATACGATAATTAGAACCTTCAAGACTCGGATATAATCAGATAATAATGAAAGATAAAAGTTTTTTGTTGATTATACTTGTGCAACGTTAAATTCTTGGAAGATTTGGGACTTGCGAGAACTTGATAGGATCCACTTTTTCGGTGAAGTGAAATGTTTTCCTTCGGTTACTTCCTTTTGCATCGCGGACTAAAGTTATTATCTTTCTGATTTGCTTAGATTCAGGCTGAGTGGACATTTGCGACAAGTATGTCAATAAGTATTGGGCTTTGCACCTGTTTGTGATGATTTTA
Organism: Erythroxylum havanense; assembly: GCA_024752395.1. Taxonomy (NCBI): domain Eukaryota; kingdom Viridiplantae; phylum Streptophyta; class Magnoliopsida; order Malpighiales; family Erythroxylaceae; genus Erythroxylum; species Erythroxylum havanense. Next base: position 925 of record JANTNU010479989.1, read on the forward strand.
TTTGTCTTTATCCAAACCTAGGTAGGTAGTGTCACATGTCCGAGTATAGTATCAATTTTAGGCTAACGCAATGGAAAGTAGCCCTTCCCTTTACTCCAAACCATGCGACATCAAGGGGGAGTTTACGCTAGAAACTTCTTAGTGGGTGTGGTTTTTGGATTTGTTTCTGTTAGATGCACGGCATGATGATGAACTGACCTCTGATTCAAGTAATTTGTTAGATTATACTTGTGATGGCTTGAACCCGTGTCTTGTGAAAACTGGTAGAAAGTGGCTCTATGCATTTGTTGGAAGTTTTACGAGTCGATATACGCAAGGAGATGTAGTTAGCAACACACTGTGATGATTTTCTTACCTGTACTGCTATAAGTCTTCCAGTTGTAAGTCAAAATGCTTTACATGTGAGGCCTTGAAAGAAAGATATATTGGAACTTGTAAGGAAATTGAAACCTTTTGTTCGCAAACATAGTAAGTGCTTTATACTGAATTATGAAAGAACAGATGCTGGTTACAGAAATAAACCTCAAGTGCTTTGATTTCGTGTTCATTGACTTCCATAGTTATGTGATCCGACTTGACAGAAGGATGGTGATGGTGCTTTGAGCCAGCTAAAATATTCCTCAAATGTACAAGAATTATCTTCTGCAGATATTATCATCGAAGCTATTGTAGAATCTGAAGGCGTGAAAAAGATGTTGTTTCTGGAATTGGATAAGATTGCAAAATGCTCTACAATTTTAGCATCCAATACAAGTTCCATCTCCATTACTCGTCTAGCATCTGCAACTAGCAGACCTATCAAGGTTATTGTTAGAACTTCTGAAGAGAAGACTTCTTTCTATTAATATACTTCTTTCTATTAATATAGAATGACATTTGAAGATTCTGATAATGACTGGGTGGAAGAAATATCTCTCCAGGTTATTGGCATGCATTTTATGAATCCTCCTCCGATAATGAAATTAGTTGAGATTGTTCGTGGTGCTAATACATCAGATGATACGTTTTACACAACCAAGGCCTTGGCGGAGAGGTGAGTGAGTTGTATTCTTGTTCTAAATTTTATTTTGTTTAAAGTTGCTTCAAGAAATCAATGTATGTCTTCAGAGGACAGCTCACTTGATGATCTTCTATTCTCATTAACGTGATGTTGGAGGAGCATTAGATGATTTCTAAGACCCACTGGCCTCCTTACTCCTAGTGACCCAAATACATATGCTTTTCCTTCTCTACTGGCTGATGCTCAGTGCTGAGAAACACTACCTGGCCTGACAGATCAACCTGGAAAACCGAGGACCTGTAGCACAAACCAGGCTTGGACACCCGTAAAACATTCTGGACAGGTCAATCTGAAAACTGGGTTGAACTGGCAAGCTGGTGAAATCTGGACTGTTCTTTTCAAAATTTTAAGATTTTCATATCTAAATCTGGGTCGACCTTTGTTAAGCTCCAGTCTGCGTAGACCAGGTCAACTTCGGAGTCAAGTTTGACAACGTTGCTGATACCTCATGGTCATTCCAATAATTTCCCCTCTAATGGGGACCTATTTTGTGCTTTGATTAGTACTAGCCGCCAATTATTGAACTATTTAGTATATTAACTTGAGCGGTAGTTTTGCAGGTTTGGCAAGACAGTAATATGCTCTAAAGACTTTGCTGGCTTCGTTGTAAATCGGGTCCTAATGCCTACGATAAATGAAGCCTTCTATGCACTTTATACAGGAGTGGCGAGTAAGGAGGACATTGATACAGGAATGAAGCTTGGAACGAACCATCCAATGGGTCCTTTAGAGCTTGCAGATTTCATTGGATTGGATATATGCTTGTCAATTTTGAACGTTCTTCACAGTGGCTTGGGAGACAATAAGTACGCTCCTTGCCCACTTCTAGTGCAATACGTTGATGCAGGACGCCATGGACGAAAACGTGGCGTAGGAGTTTATGATTATCGGAAATCACCTCAGAAAGGGAAAACATCATCTAAACTTTAAAAAGTGGTGCGAGTTCTTGACGAAATGATACATACATCTTGCAATTCATGTAATGTAACAGCTATCATAACTCCTGGCTTATGATGAGATGCCATTGTCAATGTTAAACTCTATGTTTCCGCCTCCTCCCTTGTAATCAGTGATAAAGCCAAGGAAAGGAACCCCTTTGGTTGTCCTTGTATCTCGAATATATAGTGGTAGTCCACTGCTTTGACGATTGTCTGAATCAGTTAAAACTGTAGCCTAATTCGCATTTCAGACACCGAATCGCCTTGCTTTATTCTTATGTATTTGACTATTTGCTTTCGTAAAAGTGGCCTGGCAATGTCCGAACACTATTTTAAAGTAAGCTTTACAGTATGCACCAATGCAAATGGTTTGTAATAGGTATCTCATAATCATTCATAATAAAAGGTATGTTTCTTTTTCCACACTCTCAAACGGATTTAGTCTCCTTGCCTTCTTTCCACCCATATGCTGTCCTTTAAAACGGAAAACAAAGATAGAGAAATGAAAAAGAAGATCAAAACCATTTCCTGTACTAGAAGAAGAAACCAGCCTTTAACAACTGTATGATTAACCGCATATGCTTATGTAATAGGTTGAAGTGAGTGGTTCAGTACTTTCATCCCTTAGTGAGAGGTTTCGAGTTCGAGTTTTAGGAATGGAAAAATCTGTTTGGCCAACACTTTACTCGTTACGGGCTGATCCGATGCGAGCGAAGATTAGTCTAAGAGTAACTGAGTTAAAAACATCTTCTCATGAGTTAAGACCCTCTAAAACAAGTAGTGGGTTTTAAAAAAATAAAACTTACGTTCCTGATTGCGTGCCAGCCTGGAACGTCTTTATCCGACAAATGATCGACCGAGACATTCGATTTCAAGATCAGTGGCCAAAGTTAGGAGCAATAAATTTCAAACGCACATGATGTCCCCACCGGAAGTCACCCTTTTCCTTGTCGTTCTAAAGCTGGCTTTATTAGGTGGGCAAATTCTTCATTGAAAGTGACTGAATTGGAATCCGATGTATGAATTGAAAGTCACATGATTAAAGAAGCTAGCATTATTAGATAAAAAAAGAGAGACTAGAAAGGCTTTTTACTACATAAAGGAGTTTTCTTTTGGATTGTTTTGAGAGCAGGTAGAAGCAATGAAGTTCTTGTTTCAGTGCCCTTGCTGCTCATGTTTCTGCTTCATGAAGCCCAAGAAGGGAAAACCAAGAGTGAAGGAGGCCAAGGAGGAGGCAAAGAAGGAGGCAAAGAAGGAAGAGAAGAAAGAGTAGTGAGTGAAATCACATTGCTGGTGCAAAACTGATAAAATCTAATTCCGTGTGATTTTCTTTTTCTTTATTTTTAATTTTTCATTTATAGATAGTACTCGTGTAAATTTCTTGCAGCATGCTGTTTCTTTCTAATTGCCATGTAAGGGAAGTAACCACTTTGGCAAAATAAATGTCATCTTTCTGATTATGTTGCTGCAGTGCTTGCATAGTTTAAGATCATGTCCAAAGTAAGAAACTTTGGGAAGATGGCATCTTCTGAGTTCGTGACCGTTTAAAGACAATTAGTTTAGCAAAGTGCGAAGTTTATATAACAATGCCAGTCTGCCTACTTTCATCTAAGCTCTTTGTAGATTGTGCAACTAATTTCTGGCTTGTTCTGAAGGCAACTGTCTATACTTTGAAGCTTTTATGATCCTGAACCTTCTGGTTCTCAATAATTAGCTGCGTAGACTAAATGACCATAAGAAAACTGCTGTTTAATCCTGTTGATGGCTGACATGCTATATGCTCGTCCTCCATGGACTATAGTTGCATTGTTAGATGTTCTTGAAGGCAAGCAAAATCAAATTCTTATTTTAAGATGGACATGGAAGAACACGAAAGGCAGTTTGTTTTTCCAGAAGAAATGTTGATATTTATCTTTTTTCCTGAATTGCCTTCTGGTTGAAGTGTCATTTTGCACAAGTTGAAATGGAAATGGAGCGTGAGGTGGTTCAACAGAGGTTAAACATGACGGGGTTCCTTGAGTGGGTGACTGTAGAAAACGACCTCAAAAGTTGTTTAAAAGTCAGTCATTTTTTAATTACGATTTGGCTTCATTATGCTGTCCCACTTGATAATTTTTGAATAAACTTTTACATCATCGTTGTCTAATCCTTCAGAGTTATAATCAAGATTTTAAGCTATGATCTATAATCATATATGTGACAATTTCACGCTTATAGTCGAATTCGTTATCATGAATTATTATAATTAACGTCACATCAAAAAAGACAAACTACAATTGTAATATAACCCCTAATTCACATTTAAAATTTTTAAATATATAACTTGTATTATTGCTTTCATTATTTTCGAATACTTCTGTCAGTTTCATCTTCAAATTCACATTGAGGTCGATATTTCAAACAGACGAGTATGAAATTTCAGAGATTTCATTTTATGTAAGAGACAAGAATAAAATTTTTATTGTAAAATATTCTTTTTAATTATTTTTATGAGTATGTAAATATTTTTTAGTCTATTTTTTTCTAACAAAATAATATTAAAACAAACTATGACATAAAAGAGCCTTTATATTCTTCTAAAATCCACAATTCCCCAAAACAAAAATTTGAGAATTGGACATCTAGGATGAAAATCATTCTCGATTTATAAGAATAATGAAATATAGTCGGCAAAGATTATGCAAAGCTTCAAGATGACTCGAGTAAAAAAAGAAGCTTTGAAAATCAAGATTATAACTAGAACATCCCTTTTTCTGGACTTATCTCACGTCAATAACTCAATCTTAATACATTTTTTTCTACCATATACTATGAGATCTTTATCATCTATTAAAGTCTGAATAGAGATGTTTGAGAAAATAGCTAATAAAATCACATAAAGAATATATAGGAAATTCTCCAAAAGTCAATAAGGAAAGTTTATAGAGTAAAGAAAGTTCGATTTCAAATTCTAAGAATTGAATATGAGATATTTCTAATAAAAGATGATGACTCCATTTTGAAGTACTTCATACGAGTCCTAGGAGTTATAAATCAAATGACGAGGCTTATTGAAACTATCCAAGATGTGAAAATGATAAGGAATGTCCTGCGATTTCTCAACTTGAAATTCAATTATGTGGTAGTAGATAATAACGAATCTAAAGATGTAAGCAATATGAAAGTTGATGAGTCAAGTGGATATTTACTAACTTGTGAAGAAATGATGTGTCGTGACATGAAGGATATAATAGAACAAGCCTTAGTAGCAAAGTTGTCATTCAAGTTCATAGACAATTACATATAGTAAAGTGGAAAAGGGCAAGTAAGCAAAGTTGTCATTAAAGTTCGTAGACAACTACATATAGTAAAGTGGAAAAGGGCAATTCGCACGTGAAAGTGAACATGGTTGTGGACAAGATCATAAATTGATCCACAGATAAATGACCTCTAAGCATGCATTATTCCACATCTTTTATTCAATTTTGGATTTTCAAAAAATCACCATCGCATTTGATGTGAATAATCTCTTTCATTTATTATCATTCGTCCTTTCAATAGTTATCCAACAAAAAGAGCAGGTTGTCCACTAGTTATGCCCACCTTTTGAAAGATAAGTTTCACGCATAGCAACGAACTTGGCAACAAGTTTGTCTCTTGGTGGCCATGCTTCACGAATTACTGGATGATCTGCAAATTCATGGATCCAGGCAGCTAAAGAAGGGAACTTTTGTTGGTCTACGAGTTTTAGACCCATAATCTCCTCAAAAATACCAAGATAATAAGCAAGCCAGCCTAGTTCAAGATCTACTAGACCAATTTTCTTCCCACCGAAGAACTTCTTTCCTTTCAGCTCTTCCTCCAAATGTTTTAGGTTCTCTAAGGAGGCAACTATGCCTTCTTCTTGCTCCTTTCCTTGCTTCACAAAAACACCATATACTATTGATGCTAATACCTGCTTCCAAGAAATGAGAAATAATTAATTGGTAAGTTAGGTAGTAAGCCAAGCGGACTAATACTACACAGTACAGTTTAGACGTTCAAGCAAAGTAAACCATTAGACTACACAGTACAGTTTAGATATTCACCATTAACTTAGTGAATATCATATTGTAAAATTATATTTTTACAATCGAAATTAAGGATTGATTGCTTTGGATTTTTAGGATTAAGATGTAATGGGACACAATTCCATTCATTAATTATCTTCCTTTATGACCACCAAAGGAAAGTAATCATATAGATCGAGATGCAATTAGACCCATCTTAGTTAGTAATATTAAGTTCAAGTAAATCATTTCCAATATGGAGCAAAATAATCCCCCAAGATGAGACTTTTAGTGAGAGAAGCTCGACTGTCGTGTCCCTCTAGCAGATCAGAGAGCACGACGCCATGCAATTTCAAGTCTAGTGTTCTTAATCATCAAGTTTAGAAAATCCTACCTTCGTTGTTTAAATCTTACATGTTACGACTTAAGATTACATCTATTACTAACTAATCTCTGTCAGGAGAACATTACCTTATCATCACCAAACCTGGCCCAAAAACGAGCCGTGGCTCGCTCATAAGGATCTTCAGGCAACAAAGGGTTGTGTTTCCATGTCTCATCAACATATTCGAGAATCACGAGTGATTCGCAGATGACTTGGTCATTGTGAACAAGCACGGGAACCTTCTTGTAAACAGGATTATACTGAAGAAGCAAATCACTCTTGTTGGAGAGGTCTTCGTGTACGATATCATACTCGATACCCTTCAGCCTTAGTGCCCATATTACTCTTAAAGAAAATGGACTCGACCACGTAACGAAAAGCTTCACCTTTTCTCCCATGATATCAATTGTGTTGGCTCTGCAAGAAAAGGCCTGAATTTGATGGCTTTTATAAGCATATTCATGAGTATGCTGGAGCCTATTGACGTAAGTGGTTACGCGTGTCTTTGGACTCATGATGCTGAATGAGTTTCCATATTGGCGGCCTTACTTGCTAATGGCTAGAGTAGAATAGAATAGTTGAGATATGACTTTATAATAAGAAACAAAGGTAAACACGAAAAAACAACATGAACACGATCAAACGCTCCGAAACAGGCCCCGACCGCGACGGTGCTACCAAAATCCGAAAATGGCTCAGAGAGGGCCTCCACCCTTGCAGGAAAAACCCAACTATAGTGCTGAGGTTACGGGAGTTATGTTAGAATATACGAATCAACGGGCATAAGATCCAAAGACCATTGCACAGGGAACAAATGCGCAGCGGAAAAAAGACAAAGCAAAGACAAAGCATAAAGGAACAACGCTTGAAAATAAAATAAAAGCAGACATGACAAGTAGGAGTAGCTTAAATGGTTTCAACTCTTCACTTAAAGCTCTTCCTTTTAGAAGATCTTAAGTTCGAGTCACACTAAATGAGGAAAAATATGAAATGTTCCTATTGACGACCTTCTAGCCCCTTAGGTAAAGCTCCTTGATTGGATCAATTATGGACGCCTTGCTTTTAGTGACAGTGTAGGACTTGAAGCTACTAAGGAATCTTGGAGCTGATGGAAACTTGATGTTGAGCAGAAGGAGGCCAATGATCAATCATCACAGACGTCTTGTGTGCAGAAATGTACAGGCTACATAGGAACTTGAGAGATCTTGGAGTTCCAGGTTTACCTCTTTTAGGGCTTTTAGGATGGGGTCTTAGGAGCTTAGGATTAGTCCGATTAAGCTAGGATACCTAATGTAATAAAAAAATTGCAGCAGACACAATATACTTTTACTTGCACAGCTTTACTTTTTTGTCGAGTAATGATTCACAATCTGTTATAGAGAGAGAAATAAACTCAACCATGTATATATAAACCCTGTACAGCATTCAATAAAGAGAGAAGAAGAGCAACTCATTTGTCATTCTCTTTTCCAATCGTTCACTCCATTACTAGAGTTTCTTACATGGTATCAGAGCTTTGTAGCTCTCAATTCAATACCTCCCAAATATCCAAAATCAACTCAAAATGACTAAAGACTCAGAAGTAACCAGCGAAACAAGTGACAACCAAACCTACTTTGACATTGAAGTTGAATCATACAACATTTCTCCGGCAGAAAACCCAGGAAGTATTTTGGTCAATATACCACTAGATGGAAATAACTATTTATCTTGGAGTTGGCCAATGATGATTTCATTGAGGGCCAAAAACAAATTAAGATTTGTCACCGGAGAATTGGAGAAACCCGTCTCTGATGAAGCAAAGGCAAGAAAATGGGTGACCGCTGATAATATGGTCATCGCTTGGATTTTTAACACCCTTACGAAGGAAATTGTTGACTTATTCTTGGTGGTAACCACTGCGGAGGACTTATGGGACGAGCTCAAAGGACATTACAGAGAGAGCAGCGGGCCTCAATTATACCAGCAAAGGTAGCAGCTAAACAATCTCCATCAAGGTAACAATTCTGTTACTACTTATTTCACGAGGTTGAAGCAATTGTGGAATGACATTGATTGTCTAAGAACTATGAAAACTTGAGTATGTGATGCATTTAAACATAACACTGATGTGGTGAATGACAATAAGTTGACAACTTTTCTGCTGGGATTAAGAGAGGAATATGCTAATGTAGTTAGCCAAATTATGTTGTTGGATCCATTGCCACAGGTCAGTAAGGCATATTCTATGATTTTGACCATTGAGAAACAAAAATCTGTTTGTATTGATTCCAACGAAATAGGACAGATGGGTATAACATTATTGGCTAACAACGGGACTGTTAGAAAACAGAGTTATGGCAGGAAAGGATTAAGCAGGAAGATAGGTGAAAGAAAGGATGAAAAATACTGTGATTATTGCCATGAAAAGGGACCCCTGAATGAAACGTGCTTTCAGTTGCACAGTATACCAGAGTGGTACAAGGAGTTATAAAAAAAGAAAAGGAAATTGAATTTTGCAGCAACAATAGTAGAAGGATCTACAGGGGAGGTGTAGGGACTGTCGAAAATGGAGGAGAACCCATTGGTTGATGTCGAATTTCTTGCTAAGCAAGTTCAGGAACTCATGAAGTTTGTCAAAGGTAAAAGTAGTATGAAAGCCAATCATGGCCCGTATAACAACTTTTCAGGTATCCCTCATAACTCGCTCATATTTGATAGTAAAGAATACGACAACATTTCGTGGATAGTTAATTCAGGTGCCTCTACCCATTTGTGTATAAACCCTAATTCCCTTCAAAATTTGTCCGAAAATGATAAAATAAATCCTGTTACGTTACCTGATGAAACTAGCAGATCTGTCACACATGTAGGAGATGTCACAGTATCACCATACCTGAACCTCAAAACTGTTTTGTGCATACCTACATTTCACCACAATCTTCTATCCGTTCATAAAATCACTACACAAAATAAATTAGTTGCCATATTTATTGCTGACAAAGTGTTTTTGCAGGACCCGATGACTAATTACATTGTAGCGATATGTGAGGTAGTGAGTGGTATCTACAAGTTGATTCCAAGACATTTTCTCCCCGAAAAAATACTCTAAGGTTCATCACTCCAATTCTACCTAAACAATGTTGTAGTTTACAATGTATCCAATGACTTTGATTTTTGGCATTTTAGACTTGGACATGTGTCTAGAAACAAATTATCGCATTTACCCATTTTATCCGAAAAAATTCCCATAAATCATTCATGTGAAATTTGCCCATTAGCTAAGCAACAATGAAAATCCTTCCCAAAACATGAAATTACTGCAAAAAGTCCATCTGAGCTTTTACATTTAGATTTCTGGGGAACCTACAAGACTCTAAACATAGACCGGTCAATTTTTTTCCTTAACATTGTAGACAAATATTCTCATGCAAGATGGACTTACTTAACAAGTAGTAAGAACCAAGTTCACGAATTACTTAAGGTTTTTTTACAAATGGTCCAAAACCAATTTTCATGACCCATCCTATGTGTCCGCACAAACAACGGTACCAAGTTTGTAAATAAAAATTGTATCGATTTGTTCCAGAGTAAAGCCATACAACACCAACGGACTTGTCTATATACACTGCAACAAAACGGTGTTGTGGAACTTAAACACAAGCATTTGCTTCAAATCACAAGGGCCTTAATGTTTCAAGCCAATATACCAACAAGTTTTGGGGGGGAAGCCATCCTAACGTCCACATTTATTATAAACCGCCTACCATCAAAAACCATAGGTTGGAAAACACCTTATGAAAAACTATACAACAACCACCTAATTATAGTACATTAAGGACATTTGGATGTCTATGTTACGTAACAAACACTAATGTCCTGTTTGGTTTAAGGGTTAATAATGAAATGGAATGGAACGTAACACACTTCTATCGTTTGTTTGAAGGTTTCATAATGGAATGGAATAGAATGGGATGGAAGCAGAGGGTTTCATGTTACGTTCCATTCCATCCTAAACAGTGAAAATAAGAAACCTCCGATTTGGGAGGTTTAGGATGGAACGTAACCTAATAAATACATACTACCTAATATACCCTCAATAATTCTTCTTAATATCAACTCTG
>JANTNU010480395.1:0-11433 GCA_024752395.1 Erythroxylum havanense
CAGCTCCTTCATAACATTTGTATCCCCATCTCTCTAGTTTAATTAGAAACAAAAATAAACTCAATGTATAGGATTAATTAGGATAAAATATCAAGTTATATTTCTTGATTTACCCACAAGAATTAAAAAAATGAACATAATTTGATATTTTTATTAAATGGATCTAATTAAGTAGAATTGTAGCCCACAGGCAAATTTTATGTCATTAGATTCTTGGATTCATGCATGATTTACATTGGTAAAACATAACAATTTTTGGCCTCATATTTTTTGTTAATGAACAATGTTCATATATCTCTGAACATGTATGATTAATAATTTTGTAGTTATTTTACTTGTGAATATCTCTGAAGTTAGGTGTGGCATTCCCAAATTAAGGGTTGATAATTATAAGGTATGGAAGGAGAGACTGCTTCTTCATTTAGGCTGAATGGATATAGATTATGTTATAAGGAAAGACGAACCACTTGCTATCACTGAAACCAGCACTCTAGATGCAGTTCATCTTTATGACAGATGGGAGAGATCTAATTGTCTCTCTGTGATGTTCATAAAGACTAAGATATTTGCTAGTATCCATGGTTCCGTTAAACAATATGCTATGGTAAAAGACCTTTTAAAAGTCATCAATGAGTAATTTGCTACATCTGACAAGGCTCTTGCTAGCACCTTAATAATGCAATTTTCATCTATAAGGTACACTGGGATAAAAGGTGTGCGTGATCATATCATGCGTATGCGGGACATAATAACTCAGTTAGAAGCTTTAGAAGTAAAATTGTTAGAATCTTTCTTGGTTCATTTTATTCTGAATACTTTACTCCAACAATATGGTCCTTTTAAAATTTCTTACAACATATATAAAGACAAGTGGTCAATTAATTAGTTGTTGATCATGTGTGCTCAAGAAGAAGGGAGGTTGGCTATAAAAGAGGGTGAAAAGGTGACCTTGACTACGTAAGGAGAGAAAAGGAAGGATCGGGGCAAAAATAAGGGAAGAGGCACGATTCCTCCTCAACCCGACATAAAGGAAGCATCAAAGTATTTCTCCTGCAAAAAGAGGAGACACATGAAGAAAAAATGCTTAAAATTTAAGAACTGGCTCAAAATAAAAGGTACTCACCATTCATTTGTTTTTTAAGCTAATATGGTTAGTATTAATCATAACACATGGAGAATTGATTATGGTTTAACAATCCATGTTTTAATTGCCTTGCAAGGTATGCACAACCTAAGGAAACCAGTGGGCAGTGAGCACTACATCTATTTAGGAGGCAAGATGAATTCACATGAGGAAGTCATTGACACTTACAGTTTGACGTTAAGCAATGGTTTTATTTTACGTTTGGAAAATACAATTTATGTACCAAGTTTTTCTCAAAATTTAATCTCTATTTCAAGACTTGTACTATTGAGTTTTACCTTTAATTTTACAGATTTTGGTTTTCAATTATCCAATAAATCCAAAGTTCTTGGACATGGTGTTTTGATTGATGGTCTTTATTATCTTAAATTACAAAATGACACTGTTTATACTTCTATGCATATTACTACTGGGATAAAATGATGTATTGTGAATAAGGATTCCTCCATGTTGTGGCATCAAAGATTAGGATATATCTCCATTGAGACACTTAAGAAATTGGATAGTGAAGGAGTATTTAATATTTTGAATTTTTCTGATTATGAGACTTGTGTCGTTTGCATTCAGGGTAAGCAAAATAACAAGTCTAAAAGAGGTGCATAAAGGAGCACAAATCTATTAGAAATCATACATATGGATTTTTTTTTTCAAAAATGAATGCAAATAGTCCAAAATACTTTATTACCTTCTTAGATGGTTATTCACTATATATATCTACTTACTTCGTTTTAAGGATGAAACATTGGATGACTTTAAAATTTTTAAGGCTGAAGTAGAAAATCAATGTGGAAAATAAATTAAGATCGTGAGATCAGATAAAGGTGGAGAGTACTATTGTAGATATACAGAGAATGGACAAGCACTAGGTCCATTTGCTAAGTTTCTTCAAGAACACGAGATTGTTGCCCAATATACTATGCCTGGTTCTTCAGACTAAAATAGTGTGGCAAAAAGAAGAAACCAAATATTACTGAACATGGTGAGAAGTATGCGGAGTAATGTAAAACTCCTTGATTTCTTATAGACCGAAGCATTAAAGATGGTTGTGTATATAGACGGTTGCGTATCTATTAAATTGAGTTCTAATTAAGGCTATCTCAAAAACACCTTTTGAGTTATTTAATGATTGGAAACTAATCGATTGGTACTTGTAAGTATCTTAACTTGGTATGATAGTTCATATATCTGTATTGATTTTTGAATATTGAAATTAAGTAATTCTTATATAATTAAAAATTAATTGTTTGAAATTGTATCCAATTTTAACCATTACTATCAAAATTGATACATAGAATTTATAAAATTAAAGATGTGGGAGAGAAAAATGAAAATAAATTTATTTATTAAAATTTTAACTTTATAGTAATCTTGTAGTTGATTGATAGTTAAACATTTAGCTCATTATTAATCACTAATTTTATTAACTTGTTAATATTTTTATTAGTTTGTTAGCTTCTTAGTAATATTTATTATTAATATCTTATTTTAATTAGATTGTAATTAATCTAAATGTATTTTTTTTGTAAATTAAAACTTGTGTATTATTAAGCCGATGGCTATCCAAATAGTACAGAAAAAGCTAGGAGAGGAACAAGACGAATAAGGTGTTACATAAGGGCTTATACGCTTTTTAATCTGAATAAGTCGAGGGCTAACTAGCAGGTAGAGAAAGGTTTTGTTTCACCCCGCCTCCTAGGATGAGAGAAAAATATCATAGCTTTTATGTGAAGCTTGATTTGAGGAGATAAATTAAGAGACCTGTCATTTTTGAGTGAGATTTTTCCTTTATCCAATATAACAACTTTAGCTTAAATTCCAGGAGCTCTATTTTGGTATTACAAAATAGTCTTGAATTCCTCTCATATCGGATGGGGTAAATTGTGCATCCAGATGCTATAATTAATAGATGATGTTCATCCTTGAACATGGAGTTAAGGCTATATATCTATTTGATTGTACCATCCCATTTAGTAACACCACATAAAGCATCCCAAATTTGTTCAATACAAAGCCAGACTTCCTTGGTGAACTTGCAATTGAAGTATAGATGAGATATGGATTCCTGGTGATTATGATAGAATTAACAGCTTATGTCTAGGTCTAGGATTCTGTGGAGTTTGTCTTTTATACAAAGTTTGTGTAGAATGGCTAGCCATAAGATAAAAGATACTTTGGGAAGTTGGTATTACACTAGACCAGATTTCTCCAATTTACACTGGGAGAGCGCTAGTCATGTAATTGCTGTCATAATTTGATAGCGAAGAAACCTGAGGGGGTGTAATATCTAGGTGAGTTTATCTATATTCCTTTAATAGGGCTTGTAATAAGGGAGGAAGCTCCTTATGGTTGACTTCACTCATGGGGCAAAGCTGCTCATTTTCCATGATTATAGATTTCACCTTAGCATTATCAGGGAAGGAGTGTTTGATCCTAAGATACAATGGACTAGTTGGATAGAGTCCATATACGCAAGCTTTTGATTAGTAAATATGCTATATACTTAAAAAATTTTCACAAAATCATATGTCCACAATTCACAATAAGATGCACAAATTTTATGTAGTTCAAAACAATTCATAGATACTTAAAAACTTCATAATAACTAATTAATTATTTTAATTATTTGTCTCTCTCTAGTTACGTTCTTTTATTTGATCATTATAGTTTATTTATATTTAATTCCCAAGTGAAAATTATGTTAAAAATGACAGAATTTTCCTTTAGAAGGTTAACGATAAAGTATTCATAGAGAAAGATCAAATTATTCATTCCACCTCTAAAAACTCCTTAACCTATTCCATCAACCCTACTATGGATATGGATGTAAGCTTACATTGTTAAAGTAATTAGGCTACATTAGAAGAGAAAGGAATTAAATTAGGAGAGCCTTTTATTGAGAGTTGGGACACATTGCACTTCGCAAGACAAAAAAACAATGTCGAAAGTGAAAACGATCTAGAAGGATGGTTAAATAGATCTTTGAAACTTTTTCACAAAGTTCTACAAAAACAAAGAGTTAATATACACAAAACAAATTGAAATGTAAAAATGTAAAAGAGAAGGGAAGAGAGGCAAACACAGTTTTTATAGAGGTTCGGTGTTAAGATCTACGTCCTCTACCTAAGCTCCCACTTAGGATTTTGAAAAAACTCTTTACTACACACTTTTTAGTTCAGTGTGAACTCTTCAACACAACTTGACTTCCGGCTCAAGCTACACTTTACAATCGATCTGTTTTTTAACACAAATCCTACCTTCCAAGTAATTATCTACTAATCACTCAACTCACAATCACAATAATAAAAATTGAAGTTGTAAAACTCAGTGCAACTGAGTACAATTTAGAACAAGCTAAGAGCAAATTGATGATAAATTGGAACTATAGTAGTATGCTTTACTTTGGACTTGTGTATTCGATCCTTTGAAGTTCCCTCAATTTATTTGTAGGCTTCAAGATGTTTCTAGATGTTGTAGAACTCTTCTAGCTATTGTAGAATGCTCCTAGCCGTTGTATGAAGATTTTCCTCCTGTTGAAATCAATTGACACAGTCAAATTATGTTCAGCTGCACTAATAGTCAACTAGTCGACTAAGTCTGCAAGGAATTAGTCGACTATTACTAACATTTTTATGAAAATTTCATCTCCACTCTTCGAATAATCGACTAATATGATGATAGTCGACTAGTCCATTTATCCAACTTACAGGTCTGTTGTTAATAGTCGACTTGCAACGTGCTGGTTGACTTGTCTCAAGCTCCAACTTAAAGATCTGATTATTATTAGTCGACTTGCAATATGATGGTCGACTAGTACTAGTTCCAACTGACATATCTCACATAATCTTCAATCTTTATTTATTGAGATGTTGATTTGAATTCTTCATACACGATCTTATCTCTTATACTTATTATTGCAATTTGGATAGTCAACATGTGTCATCATAATTCAACAAGTGTACCACCATTTAATCCAAATACCTAAAATTATTTCTTAACTAATTCTATAAATTTTATTATTATCAAAACATAGAAGGATTTTATTTGTCAACCTCCATTGGTCCAACAATCTCCCCTTTTTGATAATGACAAAACATTTAGAAATTGTTTAAGAAATTAAAAACAAAGAAAAAATTGATCAAGGTTTTAAGCCTTGTCTTTATGGTTAGATTGTCTCCCCCTTAATCAAGAAATTAATGAGCTTAATGAATCCAACAATCATAACAATTTTAATCCAACAACAAACTAAAATTTTATCCAACATAGATAATCAAAACAAAACTGTGAGTATACCAATTAAAAAAAATGAGATCTATATATCAATGAGTGATCATAACAATTTTAATCCATGAGAGTGATATAAAACTCAATTTCAGAACACCCACATACTCCCCCTTTTTTTCCATAATCAAAAAACATAACACTCATAATTCAAAGAAATCACACAATTCACATGGATATTCAAACCAATAATTATAGTTTCAAATGCATAAACAACACAAACCATAAGATAAAAATAACAAGAAATGTTGGTCTTAAAAAAATACAATAACCATCATGGTGGAGAAACATCATAATGCCTACAACCTAATTTATCAAAAATTTTCTTCATGGTTTTCTCCAAGCGAATGAGCATCCCTTGTTGAAGATCCAACCTCATGTTCACTTCTTCAATTTGATTCCTTATTTCTTGGAGCTCCTCTTGAGATACTTCACTCTACGCACATTACTTTGTCTTGAGCTACTAGGTCGTTCACTAGCCTGTTTGGAACGTTGTTGTTTAGGAACTTGTTGTTCACTTTCCAGCGTCAACCCAAGCTTCTCAACATGATAGGTATACACCCAACCCTTTTCAATTATTGTTACCAACTTCATACTCCTTATGTTATATTGTGTAAACTGCCAACTTTGGGGATACGGATAATGATCATAGGAGCTCAAATTACATCTTTGCCATTTTGAAATATAAGTAATCAAAGTTCCATAAGGCATTCCTTTATGCTTGACTGTTTTTCCCTTAAGTTCACCTCTCAACAAGTTTGCCTTTTTCCTCATCGTTTGAATAATTAAACTCGAAAAGTTAATTTTCCTACCTTCTTCCAAATGCCAAAGAATTTCCTTATCCAATGATGTAATATGATTGTTACTCGCTTTCTTGGGGTAAACTACTCTATTGATAGCATAATGTAACAACCGATAATTCAACGACAAATCCATTGCCTCATAAGGTGTGGAATGATCAAAACACAATCTATCGAGTAACTCATCTCCTTTCGCTTCATTATAACCAAAATTTTCTTCAACTTCCTTATCCGTATCACCATCTTCATTTCTCATGATATTCGAATCCAATAACGATGCTCTAGGCCTATCTCCTCCTCTAGGCAACTTAAACTAAATGCATAAACTTTATTCACAGATAAAAATTTATTTTCCTTGAATACTAGATTTTAAATGTACTCCACTTTCAACATTGCTTCTAATCACAACCAGATTGGCATAAAATTCTCTAACCAAATCCTCATATATATCATCCATATAACCCAGAAAATATCTTAATCCAAAACTTGTGATTTTAGTAAACAACTCCGTAAATTCACTATGATCAAGCTCAACCCAATCAAACCTCATAGAAGGAATTAAAATTCAGTTTTTAATACCTTATAGTATAGATTTTGAGCCTCCCTAGAGATGAATCTCGGCTCAACCTCTTCATTCTCACGTTCAACTCCACCCCGTGAAGAAAATCCTCGAACACGTGGTCGGTATGGTGCAGTTTTTCCTTGCTTTCCTTTGCCAATAGCTTTTTTTGGACCCATTGTGAAAGATTTGAGAGATTTGGGAAGAGAAAGATTGATTTCAGAGGTTAGGGTTTTTGGGGTATCGAAAAAGAGATTTATGAAGAAAAAGAGTTGATTTGTTGAAATAATGAATGGGTTTTGTGTTTTTGGAAGAGGATTGAAGATGGGAAGTGTGGATTTGAAGAAATCTGAAGAGATTAGTTGACTAGAAGAAGAAATTTTGAAGGATGGAGAAGATGACTTTTCGGAGAAGATGGGAAAATTTGGGTTTTTAAAACACCCGTGATAAGCTATAGTCGACTGGTTCTATATTAGTCGACTGGTTTGGGAAAAATATTTGTATTAGTCGACTAACAGGGTTTTGGTTGACTGAAAAGAAAATTTGAAAAATGGGACAATTAGGTATTGTAGTTGACTGACACCAAAATAGTTGACTAGTCGAAGACTATTAGTCGACTATGGCTATAATACTCAACTAGAAACACTTAATCAATTTATCCCAGTGCAATAGTCAACAAGCTAATTAAAAATTTCATGACTAATACCTCAACATCAGTCGACTTAGACTCCAATTAGTCGACTGAAATATGTCCAGAATCTGAAAACAAATCACTTTATAATCTAAATATAGAACATGTGATTTATTCTCCGATGGCATTGCAAATTTGTCTAATAATTTGACCATTTTCTGTGAAAGTGTATGCAGATCATTGATCACATGAAGAGACATGTTTCAAACAAATATCAACTTTCAAACAATGATCACATATGAAATGATGCCTAATCTCAATATGTTTTGTTCTACTATACAAAATTGGATATTTACTCAAACAAATTGCACTAGTATTATCATAATATATTGGAATATTTTAACGACAATACCATAATCAAGTAATTGATGTTTAAGTCAAAGAACTTGGGCACATGCACTTCCAGCTACTACATATTCAGATTCAGCAGTGGAAATAGCTACACTAACTTGTTTTTTACTAGCCCAAGAAATCGAAGATGAACCTAAGAAATGACATATGCCACTAGTGCTTTTTCTGTCTATCCTACAACCTCCATAATCAGCATCACTATAAGCATACAAGTCAAAAGAATCAAAACTAGGATACCATAATCCATGATTAATAGTTTTGCTAAGATATCTAAAAATTATTTTGCAAGCACTTAAATGAGAAATTTTAGGACTAGATTGAAATCTAACACAAAGACAAGTAGCAAACATAATATCTGGTCTAGATGTGGTTAAATATAAAAGAGAGCTGATCATACCTCTATAAAGCTTTTGATCAACATCCTCTTCATGTTCAGATTTTTCCAAAACCAGATTTGATGCCATTGGTGTTGCTACATCTTTGCATCATTCCATGTTGAACCATTTTAGAAGTTCTTTTGTATACTTGGATTGGTGAATGAAGATGCCATCTTTGTATTGTTTAATTTGCAACCCAAGAAAGAACTTAAGTTCTCCCATCGTGCTCATTTCAAACTCACTTTGCATTAAATCATTAAATTCTTTTCATAATGATTCATTAGTAGCACCAAAAACAATATCATCAACATAAATTTGACAAACTATCATATCTTGATCAATATGTTTTATAAACAAAATATTATCAACTTTACCACGAATATAACCATTTTGAGTTAGAAAAGTACTTAACCTTTCATACCAAGCTCTAGGTGCTTGCTTTAATCCATATAATGCCTTCTTGAGCTTATAGACATAATCTGGATGTTCATGATCTTCAAATCCCGGTGGTTGTTTGACATAGACTTCCTCTTGAATGTATCCATTAAGAAACGAACTTTTGACATCCATTTGATTTATTTTGATCTTCTTATGCGAAGCAAAGGCACATAACAATCTGATCGCTTCCAATCGAGCTACAGGTGCATATGTCTCATTAAAATCAAGGCCTTCTTCTTGATAAAATCCTTGAGCTACTAACCTTGATTTATTCTTGATTGCATCACCATTTTCATCAAAATTTATCCTATTTACCCACTTGAATCCAATGATGGTTTTGTCCTTTGGTGGAGCTACCAAATCCCATACATTATTCCTTTTGAATTGGTTAAGTTCTTCTTGCATAGCCAACAACCAATTTTCATCTTCAAGAGCCTCTTGTATGTTCTTGGGTTCCACTAGTGAGATCATGTGTTTATAAGTCTTCCTTCTTGTTCTTAAGCCATCACTCAAGCTACCAATTACTTGCTCTATAGGATGATTCTTTGCTTTTGTCTATGTTGTAGTGCTAGGTACATGATCTTCTTCGTCTAACTTTTCTTCTTCAATCTTGGATTCAATTTCTTCAACTCCATTTCCTAAATTTCCTGCATCATCATCAAAACAAATCTTTCTTAGGGGTGAAATCATATCATCGAATTTGACATGTATATTTCCTTCAACACACCTAGTTCTATTATTATAGACTCTAAATGTCTTACTAGTTAATGAATAACCAAGAAACACACCAACATCAGATTTTGAATCAAATTTTCTTAAGTTGTTCTTTCCATTAGTATGAATAAATACTTTACAACCAAAAGGATGAAAATATGATATATTGGGTTTCTTACCTTTCCATAACTCGTATGGTATCTTTTTTTGTCTCGTCTTAGATGCACTCTATTGATGACATAGTAAGCGGTATTGACTACCTCCGCCTAAAAAAATTTAGGAAGATTATATTCATTCAACATTGTTTTACTCATCTCTTCAAATGAACGATTCTTCCTTTCTACTACACCATTCTGTGTGGTATTCTTGGTGATGAGAAATTGTTCTCCAATCTATATTTGTCACAAAGTCTTTCAAATGGTTCACAATCAAACTCACCTCCATGATCGGTTTTTATAATAACTATTGTAAAGTTCTATTCATTTTGAACTAACCTACACGACTTAGCAAACTCGTTAAAAGCATCACTTTTATTTGCAAGAAATCTCACCCAAGTAAATCTGAAAAAATCATCAACAATAACAAGAACATACAATTTATCACTTAGACTAGCATGCCTAGATGGTCCAATTAAATCCATATGAACAAGTTCAAGTATTCTAGATGTACAAATTTCTTTCTTTGGTTTGAAAGATTCTCTAACATATTTGCTTTTCAAGTAAGATTCACACAAGTGGTCTTTAACAAATTTTATCTTAGGCAAACCTTTCACAATATCATTTTTAGAAAGTTTAGAAATTAAAGGCAATGGTGCATGTCTTAACTTTCTATGCCATAAAAATGCATTTTCTTCTAATGTTACCAAACATTTCTCATTAAAAGAACTATCATCATGCAAATCAACAATATATGTATTTCTATGTCTCAAACCAATAAAAGCAACATTTTCATCTTTCGTAACCATACAATGAGATGATTCAAATTTCATATTAAAATTCATATCACATAATTGAGAGACACTTAGCAAATTATGTTTCAAGCCATCAACAAGTAAAACATTGTCAATGGTAGGCAAAGGTTCCTTACCCACTTTACCAACACCAATGACTTTACCTTTGTTGTTGTCTCCAAATGTGACAAATCCTTGATTCTTTGGTTTGATTTCTGTAAATAAGCTCTTGTCTCCACTCATATGCCTTGAGAATCCACTATCAATGTACCATGTGCTTGGTGGATTTTCATTCCTTGCTTGTATCTATAAAAGAAACATTCTTTCTTCTTATTAGTAACCAAGCCATTTTGGGTCGATTTTGGTTAGTCATATAAACCATATTAGGAGGTGATGTACCTTTTGCCACCCAAATGTTCTTCACATTAGTACATCTCCTAATACTTTTACATGCAATTTCTATATGACCATCTTTTAAACATCTAGCACATTTAACAACTTTTGCATCTTTGGTAAATTTAGAAATCAAGGAACAATCTCTATCAAAGGGGTCATATCCTAAACCATGTTTAGAAATTGAATATCTTTGTAAAGACAACATCTTTTCAAATTTTTCATTCCCATAGGCATATTTTCCAACCACATATGAAAACTCTTTTCTAAGTCTATCAAGTTCATTAGTTAGTTTTTCTTTTTTAGCTAAGCATGTAGAATGATCTTCCTTGTAGCATTCTAAGTCATCAATAGTTTCAAGTAAATCATTATTTTCAACCACAAGATCTTTTATTTTCCTTCTCAATTTCTTGTTGATTTCAATAGCTTCTCTAAAATCAATTTGTAAAGCAGTAAATGAATCTCTAATATCTTAATCAATAATCATTACCTCATCCTATCATCACTTGACAAGGTACTATTTGCCATAAGAGCCATGTTGCTGTCATCATTGCTTAGATATGCCTCCTCATCATCACTCCAAGTGACTACAAGGCTAGCTTTCTTCTTCCCTTGGTCATATTTGTCATTTTTCTGGAGAAAGGAAGAGCTTTTGCACTCTTTAGCATGATGTCCTCTTTTTCCACATTTCCAACACTCTTCATTGCTTTTCTTTTCTTCATAGCTTTTGGTCCTTCTT
>JANTNU010482131.1:0-11417 GCA_024752395.1 Erythroxylum havanense
GTGACCGTGCGCCTGAGCTCATTTACGTTGAGCCAGTGGCTCTGAATAACATTGGGCTTGAAGCCCTGATACGTTGAACATAAAGCTCTAAAAATCGTTGGGCTCGAGGCCCTGTGTGTTAAGCATAATGCTCTGAAAATACGGTGGCTGCATCGGTCACAACTGTCAATTATCTGATCATGCATAATGGCATGAATGCACATATTCAATTCATAACAATTGTGTCACAACCTATCACACTATATCCAATTTCGCATTTAACCAATTCTATTTCAATTATGCACAATTAACATTTCTATAACACATTTCAAATATTTCAGACACCTATGGTCCGAAAATCAATCAAAAGCAATCACACAAATCCTTCCCTGACTCCACATGGTATAAGTGCGCAATTTAAACACATAAGGGTTGAGAAACCAACTAGGTTACTCACCTCTGAACTTCCGAGCTACTGCTAGGAAGTCTCAGCTAAATCGGACGATCGCCGTTCCACTTGGGCCTCTATAACAATCAGAATAATACCAATATTACTAATTACACAATTTTCAATAATCAATAATGCATATGTATCGACTAAATTGCTTACTATACATGTTATGACATTCCCAATCCTATTCCCGAATCCTTCCAAATCAATTCTTTCACTCTAATTGATAGAAATTCCTAATACCATAATTCAATCGACTATATTGCAAACTCTCTCGAGTCAAATTCCAAAACATAAGAATTATCTTTAAATCGAAATCAAAGTCACTATTCAATCACCATTCGATTTCGAGAACCACCGAATTAAATTTGAAATTTCATTCTTCTAAATTGCAATTCTTAGTCTCTAAATCTCAATCAATCACTAAAGAACCAATTCATTAAAAGTATAACCTCAAAATCTTCAACCAAACATTCAAATTCATTTTCAGCAAAAAGGACCTCATCGCGGTATATGGTCGCTCGCCGCGGCGAGTCGCCTCGCCTTCGTCTTTGCCGCGACGCCTGCTTCTTCTCTCCCCGCAGTGTAAAATCTTCTGCTCGCCGCGACGTGCGTTGTTGCTCGTCACGACGTGCAGACAAAATCTGCTCGCCGCGGCGCGCATCCCCGCTCATCGTGACGTGCAAACTGGTGGGTGGCTCGCCGCGGCATGTTCATCACACGTCGCGACGTGCGAACCCAGCTTCACGTCCCAAAACCTAGAAATTCTCAAATCTACTAGTTTAAATCTATTCCTTTCCATTCTAAACACTCTCAAACAACTCCAACTACTAAACATAACTCATTTCTAACCTTAAATCCATCAAAAATCTATTATTCATCAATTACCCAAAATCAAACACAATAAAATGCTTATAACCCTATCATCCGAATCTCCTCCTAATTCCATTTCTCAAATACTTCAATTAATCACTGCATCAAACAATTCAAAACATCAAGAAGTAGTAACTTACTTGATTCAAGCTTTAAACCCGTCGAGAATCACTTCAAATCTCCAACTCTCACTCAATCACCACCCACGGCACTCACCCAATTTCTCACCACTCATCATCTTCTTCTAACCCAAAGTCAAGGATGGATTTAGGTGAAGAAGGAAACAATTTAAGAGTAGAAAAATGAAAGGAAGCAAAGTCAAACAGAAGATCCACGAAGAGAAGAAGAAGAACAAGAGAAAAATCTTCTTACAAAGGCAAAGATGATCGTGGGAAACAACATTCAAAGGTTAGGGCTTATATAATAAATATTTCAAGCTAAGGGCATGTTTGGCAACTCTCATGCCACATGCCCAATTCTTAAGGTCTAACAATCTGATTCTTATTCTAATTCCTCCCAATTTCGCAATGACCATAGATAATAAATTCTAAAATCAAAACTCAAATTATCTTATACCGATTCTCAATCAATTTCGGAATCGGAATCCAATCAATCAGTCATTTGGCCAAATTTTCGGTTCGGATCCGTATCTCTAAAATTCCAGAAAAATTCCTATAAATTCTCAAAATTAGGAAATACCTAAGCCTATACTCCAATTTCAATATTCAAACCTCTAAGATTCAATTTCGCTTCAATTCTATATTTACAACATAATTTATCCAATTTACACAATTAAACCGGGAATACGTCATACATGTATGTACATTCAGATGCTTATGCGATCAATAATCATTTATCAACATTTATAGAGGCTAAGATGCATATGCAAATTCAAATTATGCATGTACCCAATCCAAATCCATCCGAATTACCAATATGCCCTTCACATTGGTAACGGGATGTTACAAAAACTCTAGAATTTTCTTTAATTCCATTATAATTAAGAGTAATTCTAATATAATATGTTCATCCTAGTTTTCCAATGTGTGTAAGTTTTAATTAGTTAACCTCGATAATCTGCAAGCAGACGAGTCGTTCGCGTAGTACTTAAGATGTCAATCCCACGAGGAGGGATAATCTAGTTCTAAAATCTAAGCCTACACAATTTGTAAAAATTCAAAAGATAACAAAACTAAAATAAGAATTCAATTCAATCATACAATTCAATTCAAACATCAATGACAAAAATATTAACAATTTAGCTATTGCAACACACTCAAGAATTAACCTAGAAAACTATCAATTGAGAGAAAAGTAATTTACCTATCTTTAATGCTAACCTAATTGATTATGACTTACCGAATTATTGGTTCTAGACAATCCTGGAGTTGATTACTCTCTCTCGAGTTATAACCATTAACCCTAAATTATAAATCCTAATCAGATTATAGGAAATTGCAATATCTCAATTAACAACCTGTCCAAACCCCTAATGAGATCTGAAGTTATCCAATAGACTATTGGGAACCTATGTGATATCTCTCTTCACAGAATTACCGATTTGATTAATTTCTCATTCTTATTAAATCATTTAAGTCTCGTTAGCCAAATTTAATAATTTTTCATTCGGTTTACTCCCTCAGTTTATTACCAAATTATGTAGTCACAGAATTCAATCACAATAAATCTAATAAACATAAAAATAATCAGATTTCATTAAATCAAAGAAAGTTTAGAACATTTCAACATTCATAAACCCTATCATCAAACTGCTATTTATACAATAATAAAAATAAAAAATAATAGGAAATACGATCTTGGATGGAGATGAGAGGTAGCGATGTCGAAAACTCCTAATTTGGAAAGTACATCAATGTCGACTTCTTCTCCACTCCTCTCTTCCTTCTTCTCTTTCTCAGTCTCTCAAGAATTCTCTCTAGAGTTTCTCTTCAAAAGTGGCTAATGTTGTAACATCCCGTCCCTATATTAAGGGTTAGGACCTAAAATTTCAATGCATGTAAACTCATAGTGAGATTAAGGAAATGCATTTTTCTTGCTCATTCATAATGTTAGCATATATGCACATGAATATTGAATCTTTGCACAAAAATAAGTGTACACGTATTCATTGACAACTTCCGGGCATGATTGTTTTTAGATGTGATTTTATTGAAAGTAAGAAGTAAAGGGGGTAGAGAGGATGATCTTGGTATGAGTTGTGATAAGGAAAGATTCAGAAACAAAATTGGTAGTGATCTGGAAAATGTTCATTGAATATGCTTCAGTCTTTTACCGACAACGTTTCTCTAGTTATCCAAACGAGATGATTCTTAATTTGGATTAATCTAGAGATATATGGATACATTTCGTATGAAGACATTGAATTTTAATTCTGTCTCTAAGAGTTTCAAAATCTGTCATGAAGTGGGAACTGAGTGCAGTATACTGGAAGATGAATGTAAAATCCATCTTCGGATTTTAGGGGAAAATTTGGGATTGATATAAAGAGATTTTTGCTAAGATGCCTCTGAAAAGTTTTAGATCTTTCTTTTATCTTTCCAATAGGAGTTAAAAGTTATGATCCTTATAAAGGGAGACATTCTGGCAAAAGTGAGATGCAAAAGTGAGACGCAAAAGTAAGACGCAAAAGTTAGACGTAAAAGTAAGACGCAAAAGTCAGATGGAAAAGTAAGACGTAAAAGTAAGATGAAGTTGTGAGACGCAAAAGTGAGACGCAAAAAGTGAGACATAAAAGTGAGACGTAAAAGTGAGACCCAAAAGTGAGACGCAAAAGTAAGACGTAAAAGTGAGACGCAAAAGTGAGACACAAAAGTAAGACGCAAAAGTAAGACACAAAAGTAAGACGAAGTGAAAGTAAGACGAAGCAAAAGTAAGATGGAAAAGTAAGACGAAGTGAAAATAAGACGAAGCAAAAGTAAGATGATACAAAAAGTGAGACGATACAATAGCTAGAAAATAGAATTGGTCTTCAAGGTCTTCATGAAAGTTGTAGATCCCGAAGTCCAATTTCTAACAGTCTAACAACAAAGTCAATCCGACATCTGTAATGAGAGTTATAGTAATTGCGCCAAGACATGTAGAATACGAGTAAAGATATGAACATGTTGGATTCTTTTGGCCATAACTTATTCTCTAGGCCTCCAAATGACTTGATTCTTTAGTCATTGGATTCATAAGACATTGTTCTACATCCTCACTAAGAATCATAGCTATCTGAAATTAATGGAGAAATATTTAGTGAAAAGAGTAGAACGGGTATAGTGAATGTACCCTTAGATAGTATGAACTGGTGTTATTTTATTGAACATACTTCAGTATTTTGATGATATCTTGATACGTATAGTTATGAATGAGATGATTTTTGAGATAGATTAAACTAGAAACATAGTGCTAAAAATTGTATGAAGACATAAAATTTTGAATCAAAATTTATGAGTTTCAATTTTTGGATGAAAGTTGAGTATAGGTTACTATCTCAGAATAAATGCAATCCAGAGATATTGGAGTATAACTTTCACACTACTGAACCAAATTGAATGCTTTGGTGTCATTGGTAACATAAGACAGTAGAGAAGAGTCTTCTAGAAGAAAGTGTTATGTTAGAATGTGGAAGGATGCTTTTGACGAGACACTTATGTGTAAAAGACATAAGGCATAAATGGAAGGGCAAATGAGATAATTCTCAGTTATTAAGGGCATAATTGGAAGAAGAAGTGTTGTCTTGCCTATAAATGGAGTAGATACACGTGGATGGAAGGAACTAGAAGAGAAAAATGAAAATTTTAGAAAAAAGAGAGAATGTCATGAAAAAGAGAGAGAAGTACAAAGGGAAGAAGAGAAAGAGAGAAACTAGCTAGGGTTTCAATTTCCCTAGCCTATAAGAGAGATTTTGAGGTTGTCCAAGAAAAGAGAAAGAAAGAGGAAGAAAAGATCTTCCAATTGAGCTAAAGATCTCTTCATTTGGTGAATAATCAAGGTAAGATAATTTTGAATCTTTTAGATTTTTAGAAGGATTCTAGTTCATCGAGTTTAGAAAATGTTGGGTTCAAGTATTCTAGGATCAATTTTAGTGATTGTGCATTATGTGATTTTCATTTGGATTCTTATTGGATGATGATCTGGATATTTTGAGATCATATGAGGTTTGAAAAGAGATGATGAGAATTTAAGTTGTGATATAAAGTAATCAAGTGTTCTTGAGGTGTAAGCTTATGAATAAGCTAGACACATGCCAAGAGTAAAGATTGAAAGGAGAAATTAGAAAGATTATGTACAAATGAAGGGTAAAGCAAAGTTAAATTAGAAACCTATGAATTATGAAATAGAAATGAGCATAACATGTGTTCTAGAACATATGCCTGGGATTGTCATTGAGCATGTATTATACATGGTCCATTATTACAATTGTGCATAAATAAACATTTTTACCTGTGCAATTATTGATGGGTGTCTTGCATAAATAGGTTGTGCAGGTCAGGTGTTCGCATTCAGGCATTCCCAGAAATTGAAAACAAATACTAATCTGGAGTGTACTGTGAGTAACCTAGACTGGTTCACTCAATTATCTGTTTGCTTTAAAATATGTTTTGAATAATGACATTGATGTGGTTTGATTGTGTTGATTTCGGAAACGGAAGGTTCGGTGATTCTGGTATATGAATGAATTATTAGAGTGCTCCTTGTATGTGAACATGACGAAATAAGTGCTTCAAATGTACAAATTTGTGAATATGCATATGAATGCAAAACTATGCTCAGCATTTCTGTTAAATGCTGGACTACGGTTCGATGATGAATGTGGTATAAAATGTGAATGTGCATCCATGTGATTGACCGAGGTTATGTTATGAGAAACATTCATTATATGAATGCATGCAAGATAAAGGAAGTTAAGACCGGAGTCGCCAGGATAAAGAGCTTAAAGCTTGGAATGTGATTAGAGCCTCGGGCTCGAGTGTGACTGTACTCGATATCTACTAAGGGATATGGAGACTTTATATGACACAACTCGGTATCCACTAAGGGATATGAGCTATCATAATGACAATAATAAATAAAATTGAGTCTCACGTGCATTGAGTCTCCCTTTTTATTCTTCTTATTCTATTTATGTTCTTTTGGGTTTAGTGTTGAACTAGAGTTTTTTTAGGGTCTGAAAGGTTTAAAAAATCCCTCAAAATGTGACATTTGGGAGTGGTTGCATGTCTACCCAATATAGGCTACGATTGTAGCCCTTGCTAGTGTTTTAGGGTCAATATTGAAGAACAAGTCACGATCATGGCCTTTTGTGCCATGATCGTGGGTTGCTATTTCAACCTAAATGTCTTCAAAAACTCCTCTATAATTAAATATTGACCCTAAAATACTAGCAAACACATCAAGGTTTAGCCATGATCGTGACAGAAGGCTTAGATCGTGACCTACATCTAAGCCTTCTATCACGATCATGGCCTTTTGTGCCATGATCGTTGGTAGTTGTTTTGGCTCGAATGTCTTCCGAAACTCCTCCATCCTTTGTTGTTAACCCTGAAATACTAGGAAATGCATCAACGTTTATCCATGATTGTGACCTACATCTAGCGTTCTATCACGATCATGGCCTTTTGTGCTACGATTATAAGTCGTTGTTTCAGCCAAAATGTCTTCCGGAAACTCCTCTGTTTTTTTATATTGACCCTGAAACACTAGCAAATACATCAAGGTACTTCAAAAACATAATATTTAAGCTTAAAATCTTGAACTAATCCATAAAATACTTAAAGCACAAATAATTAACAAACTAACACAATTCTAACCTAAACACATACTAAATGATCGAATTAATGGATAAACATATATCAAACTATGCCCTAAAACACGATGCAATTTACACTTATCACATCCCCACACTTAAATGTTTGTTTGTCCTCAAGTAGACAAAATAATAAACAACACAAGAAAACATAACACACACATATGCAATAATGAGATAATGGCTTCAATTTAGCGAAACAAATATAACTATAAACAAAATCCTTCATATAGTTCTAACTTATTAACAAGCGAAATATGGGTTTAAGCACCTTGGACTAAATATATAAACTAATAAAAATTTTAATGTTGAGTTTATTCACCTTTATCACTTACACGCATACATTGATAATTATTCAGTCAAAACAAAAGTGTAACTATTCCTCAGTCGGTTTTTATAAAAAAATCAAGCTATTAACAATTTTGGTTGGTTTTTTTGTTGATTTTTCTTTAAGGAGGAGGTAAATATTTGTGATGCGTGTCGATCCAGTTACTTAGCTACATCACATTCTCAACTAGATAATAGCTCTATTTATAACTCGAAAGCCAACAGAATAGTTATTTTAGTTAAAATTCATGCAACTTTTTTTAACATAAAATTTTTCCTACCTTATTGTTTTAGTTAATCATTCTCATGAAATTGTACTAATAATGCCACTTATTTGATTGACCTAAAATCATAAATGAATATGGCAAATTCATAGGGTGAATGTACTAACATCATATCCTAATTAACTCACATATTTAGCCCTAAATAACTTAGATTGCTAATTTCACAAGCTAATAATTCTTCACAACTTAAAATACTATGTTTAAGGCTAAATCTATCCTGTTAAGTACTATCCATTGATGCATTCACACAATTCACTTCATGCAACCTAAACAAACTATCATATAATATATGAAATTCAACCCTCCCTACACTTGAACAACACATTGTTCTCAATGTGAGAAGGTACACAAACATACCAGGGGAAATAAACACAATATATGAAAAACATAAGAAGAAAATGTTAACAAAATTAAAAAGAGAAGGGTTAGAATATGAAGTCATCAAGGTGACTGAGGTGGTAATGTGTTGGAGGTGGAGACCAAATGTGCTTAAGTCTCGAGATTGTTGCCCTATCTTATAATTTCTTTAAAAGAGTAAGAGAGGTGGCACTCCAAAACATTCTAAATCATTAAAAACTTATTTTTGAAATTTTAAAAAAATATGACTACGCAACAATTTAAACCTAACTACTAAAACATGCTAATTTATGGTCACTAGATTGACTGTGTATCATTGGAAACTCAGTCGGGTTCAATTATGAGAGGCTTGCTTCCACGCTTTTCGTTTAACATTAGTTTTGTAGCCTGTAAGTAAGTTATAAATTGCAAGATGATCAGAAGGATAATATTGATAAAATTATGAAAACCAATTAAGCTCAGGAATGTCCTTTTTTCGAGCGAATTGTCAATAAAATATGGAATAACAAAACTTCCTAAATCTTCCATCGAATCTAATAGTTTGTCCTGTAAGAAGGTGAGTTGCTCTCTTTCTTCCTTAATCACCTTCATATTCTCAGCTTCTTTCGCTTCACGAACAAAGACTTTCATATCTTCTTCAAACTCAAAGTCTGTTATCATCTATTCTTCATCATTTTGTTATTTAAAAGATTCGAACACATCAATTATCCTGAATGGGCTACCATCCTTCGAATTATTTAATACATCATTCATGATGAATGTCACTTGAACATCATTAATCGAAAGGATAAGGTTCTTTTCATGGATATCTACCCAAGAATTTTTGATGTTCATACATGGTATATCAAGAACTAGTGAATAATAAGGAGGGTTGACATTCTTTTCTTCATCTCTTAGTCTTCAATAAGATGGGGTTCAATTTGTTTTTCCAATGATCCTTCTAGCTCTCCCTCATTCTTAAGTGTGATAGCCTTATATTGTCGTCTTTGATGTATTTCCATATTACTAAGAGAGTTTTACAAACTTCTCTTACAAAATTCATGGGAAAGCTATCTCACTCAAATCTCCAGGTTGTGAAAGCAAGACATGATTTTTTGTTACTTGCTTAATTTTCTCTTCTCGTCTCTTCTGGCCCTTTTCCATATCTGTGAGCTTATCCCAGATCTTGTCTAATTTAGAATCCCATGAACTGGACTCATCTTGCTGAAATCTTGATAGGTCTTGATATCCTAAACGAGTCTTTACATTATTAATCCAATAGAAATCGGTGTGGTTTTGCCACCTCAAAGTGTATATGTTCCATACTGTGCCTCATTATAGTTTGCAAAAGTTCCTTGCTCCCTATAATATCTATCTTCCATCATTGTTCTTTCCATTTCTTTTTGGCATCTAGCTCTTTAGATGTCTCATTTCTCATTCTAAGATGTCTTGATGTGTCTCTACTTTACGCCCCGAACTTCTTTCTCTATTTTTCTCTCTCTTTTTAAAACAAAAGATAGTGAAAAAGCCTTAGACTAAAGAACTAAACTAATCACTTGTTAGACCCCGAATTTCTTTTCTTGATGAATAAGCATGATTTAAATTAATTATGAGTTCTTTATGGGATTTTTAATGAATTTAATTATTATATTA
Organism: Erythroxylum havanense; assembly: GCA_024752395.1. Lineage (NCBI taxonomy): Eukaryota > Viridiplantae > Streptophyta > Magnoliopsida > Malpighiales > Erythroxylaceae > Erythroxylum > Erythroxylum havanense. Next base: position 9,716 of record JANTNU010482131.1, read on the forward strand.
ATGTTAGTAATATTATATGAAATAGGTTAATTGAATTAAAGCGTTAAGGTAGTGAGATTGTATAAGGGTATTTTTCGTAGTTCACTTAAGGATAAAGAACATAAGGTATATTAAAAAAGGGCAAAATGGACATTGCACACTCATTAAGGGTATTAAGAGAAGAAACAAAGGTGCCTTGCATGGGAGACAAAGAGAAAACGTGAGTGAGAAGAGAGAAAGAGGAGAGTTCGTTGGAGACAAAAGAAGAAGAAGAGAAAAACAAGCTAGGGTACCATTTTCTTAGCTTTCAAAAGAGAGATCTTAAAGAGTTTGAAGACCTTTAAGCTAAAAAAGTAAGTATAAGCATTAACCCTTCTTGATTTGTTAAATGAACCATATTTGGTGATAGTTAGAAGTGAAATAAAAGTGAAAATGAAGCGAATATGTGTAGGAAGTTGATGATGAATGTGTATATATATGTATGATCTATTATTAGTGTTCATGATCAATCCTGGACTATATTTTGTTTATAGGTGATATTAAGTTGAATTGGAGTAGAGAATGAATTGTAAATGAATGGATGATTTTTTTGTATAAGATGTGTTAGGTGTAGATGTTGGATGTGAAAATTTTGGAAAATGGGATGAGGGCTGGAAATTTCATAGGCTTCTAGACAAAATCGCCGCGGCGAACTCCTAACTTCTCTGCGGTGAGGTCAACTTTTCTACATAAATATGTTTTGATATTTTGATGATATCTTATTCTGTAGTTATCCAAATAGAGTGATTTTTGATTGGAGTAAACTAGAGACATAAGGATACAAATTGTCTAATGAAATCGAGTTCTAATTCATTCTCTAAGAATTTCAATTTTTGGATGGAAATTATGAACATAATACTGTTTCAGCATAAAAACAATCCAAAAATGTTTAAGGTATAACTTTCAAATTACTACACCAAATTGAATGATTTTGTTGTGATTAGAATCTTAAGACTATGAAGAACATTTTTATAGAAGGAAGTGTTATAAATTTTCTTTAGTTACCTGATCAGAATGATCACGGAAAATTGACACAAAGGTTGGGATTTTTGGAAGAGTTTGAATATTTAGAATTTATCTTAGTGAATATACAATATATGGATCCTCAAATTGTATTCCTATTGAATGAAAATTTTTGTCTTTAACAAAGGAAATCAAATAAGGCAAGAGGATCAAGTGGAGAGGCATCTTTGAGCAAGGTTTAAGCAAGACATTTTAAGGTGGGTTACATTTTTATAATTGAGTAATAAGCCATTAATGTTTCTTCCAAATCAAGAAAGTTAAATGTTTTCAATTGTGTTATAAATGTGCATTTATTGTTTTTAGAATGTTTTGAGAAAGTGCTATGTGTTTGGTATGTGAATATTTTATCGATGATTTATGAAAAGAATAAGAAAATTATTTTTTTTAAAAATACTATGTTTATGAAATCACTTTTTGGAGAAGGTGTCATTTTAGGTAACAAGTTTACAAGTTATGAAATACATGTTATGTGGGTTTGATTTGGTCCATTCTATATGTCAAGTACACTTTGAATAAAGGCTTCTCCCACCCACTTACTAGTGACATTGAGCTCCTTTATGGACTCCCTCATGTTTATGATTACGCAAAAACTACTATGTGGGATTGTGTAAATACATTCTGTTCATAACTAGGCAGGACCATTTTATAGGAATGTGTTAGT
>JANTNU010482328.1:0-11416 GCA_024752395.1 Erythroxylum havanense
AAATCAAGAAATCCTCACCGATGAGAGGAAATCAAGGGCGCCGTAGAGGGGGAGAAGCTCACGATGCCTTAGCCAAATTTTCCCCAAATTTTTCAACCCTGGTATTTATAGACATAAGTCTCCAAGTCAGTCCAAATTTCAGTCTCTAAATTTCAATGGCTCAACATATTTATTTCCTATCAGTAAAGCTCTAATTTTTCCATTGCCATTGGACAGTTCTTTCAGTACTATACGATCAATTAGTCAGTCACCCAAATATTTCCGGTTCGAACATTTTCTTTCGATTTTTTCCCAAAAATTTCCTATAAACCACTAATAATTTCCAGTCACTCGTAACCAATATTAAATCAGTCAATTGAACCCAATTACTCTAATTTCTCAATTAGTCCCCCAATCCAGTCAGTTCGGTTGGTATTCGGTTCACAGCCCAGTCAATTTCCAGTAAATTCTAATTTACAATTAAATACCGAAAAAATCATGAATTCATGTACCTATGAATATATGCATATGCGGTAGACCAGTTCCTCTATGATTAGAGGCCAGTAACATGCTCAGTCAGTAAATACAGTAAAGCCTATCAGTCAGTCCCAATATTACCATAACACCCTTGCTAACAGTAACGGGATGTTACAAACATAGAATGGGGCTGAATGATTCAGTGACCCTAGATTTTCCTGAATTTCCCTTTGGAGGTCAGAATTGGAGAAATCCTCGTTTAGTAGAGGGAATTCATCTTCCTTGAAGGTGACATTTCTACTTATGATTGTGTTGTAGGCTCTCGTTTGGAGTAGTAAGATTTTATAACCCTTTACACCTTCTAGATATCCTAGGAAAACCCCTTTGATTGCTCTAGGCCTTAATTTTCCCTCTTTCTGATGTGCATTCATAGTCTTAAGATGGGTGAGTTTTGGTTTCTTACCATTCCCAATTTCTTGAGAAGTCTTGTAGTCATTAGCAGAAGTTGGAAGCCTATTAGTTAAATAAGTTGTTGTCCTAATTGTTTCCCCCATAGTGATTGTGAGCAACCTGAAGAGAGGAGCATGCATCTTGTCTTTTCTATGAGAGTTCTATTTAATCTTTCAACTACTCTATCCTATTGTGGAGTAGCTCTTACTGTTTTATGCCTTAGGATTCCATTCTTATTGTAGTTTTTTTCAAATTCTTTGTTGCAATACACCAATCCATTATCAGTCTTTAGGCATTTTAGCTTCCTCCCAGTTTGATTTTCCATAAGAGTATGTCATCTTATGAAAATCTTCAGTGCTTCATCCTTTCTCTTCATGGGACAAACCCAACATTTTCTTGATCTATCATCAACTATATACGGACATGAAATACAAATTCCCTTCTACTGTGGGGACTTGAACTGGCCCCCAGAGATCATTGTAAGCATACTTCATGGTCTCTGTGACTCTCTTAGCTCCCCTTTGAAAACCTGACTTGTGGTGCTTTCCTAACGCACAGGATTCACAAAATTCTAACTCCTGTAGGTTTTGTTCAGGAATTAGACCTTATATAGAGAGATGGAAAAAGCTTTTGTTCCCTGCATGACCCAACCTTACATGTCATTGCTTGGTTGGTTCGTGGTTTCCATTTTCTGATATTTGATTTATTTCGGCTGAGCTTATAACATAGTATAGCCCACCCCTTTCTACTCCTCTAATGATAACTCTTTCATCTCTTAGGATTTCTTTGAGTCCATCGTTATACTTGATATGAAAGCCTTGTTTATCAAACAAGTTTTTAAAAATCAGGTTTATTTTTATTCCAGGCACAAATATGACATTTACGAGGGTCCTTCTATTTCCATCAAACATGTTGATGGAGACACTTCCAATACCCTCTATCCTTTACTGTCCAGAATCTACCATTTTAACCTTGGTAGTGACTGATTCAAATGTAATGAACCAGTCCCTATGAGGAGTGATATGCATAGTATACCTTGAATTAAAAATACACTCTCTACTAAGGTCCTCACAATCCTCAGTCACAGCTAGAATTTCAACTCCACTAGAATCTTCTGGTTTTCAACATTTCCTGAAACTCCACTTTTAGATGCCTTATCCCTCTTCTTCTTTCTACTATCCCTTGCAAAATGTCCCTCCTTATCACAATAAAAGCATTTTCTCCTTTTTCCCTTTTTCTTCTTTTCTTCACCTTCCTTAAAGTGTTTTTCTTTCCCACTTTCCTTTCTCGCTATTTTTCTTATGAGATTTCTCTCATGATTATTCTCTACAAACATCACTTCAGCCTCTTTCTTAAAAGGATTAACTTCTACTATTTCTTCCATTAGAGAATCTAACACCCTCTTTACAGTAAGAGATTCTCTACTAGCATGCTTAATTACCTTTTTGAATGCATTAAATTCAGAAGGTAATACCATTAGGATTACTATAGCTTGATGTTCCTCTAAAATTTTCTCATCTGTAACTTCTAAATCTTGAACTAGCTTAAAGAAATAGTCTAAGTTATCATCTAAGGAGACTGAAGTTGTTCATCTTGTAGTTAGCAGGATTGTGAAGAAGTGTCATCTTGTTAGGAAGACACTTCTTGGTATACAATTTATCAAGTTTTAACCAAAGCTTTTGAGCAGTGTTACAATTCTGCACTTTTCTTATCACTGTTGGAGATAAGTGAAGCATTAACTTGCAATGTAGAAGTATTTGCATCTTTAGTTTCTTTATAGGATCAGTCTCCAGACCATACTAATCATCTGTAGCAACATGACAGTCATATGATTAGAGAAGAGCTTGTATCTGTAGTTTCCAAATGGTAAAGTCTTCTTTACCAGTAAAACATCAATTTCCTTGCCTACCATGATTGCTGTAGTGTAAAGAATCTTAAAGACTTTTACTTACTTACTGTTCTTGATTATTCTTGGTGCTTGGAGAGTCCAAGAAATGCCCCAGGAAGTCTTGAATGCTTTGATACCACTTCCATTGGAGTATTTTTGCTTTATTGTTGTTATTTCAAAACACAAGACTGATAAAGATTGTTATTTTGCAGATAGAATATGATTGCAGAAAATAAAGAAGATTGAATTTTTACTTGGTTCGATAATGTATCACTATCTACATCCAAGGTTCCCACTTTCAGTGGTGAATATTTCACTTTATAAAGAAGAAGGAAGAGAAAACCAATACATAGATGAGTGTATCCTCTACACTTGCAAAAAGCTTTTCCCCAAAACTCTCCTAGTACCCACAGGTGTACTCAAGCACTCTCATAAACTTTTCTCTACTCCCTTTTTGCACTCTCAAATATTGAATACAAGGTAAATTGAAAAATGAAGATTTCTGAATGTGTGTTGTTCTCTGATGCTTGAACTTTGTTATTTTATAGTAGCTGGAGAAGATGAAGATGGGCTTCGGACAATTGTTGGCTTGTATTAGCCCACCTCCATGTGCCTCCCATGTGAGTCACTTAATCCCCTTTTTCTGTCTACATTTTGTACTAATGAAGCTGCGATTTATATCTTTAGTTATAATAACACGATAGTATATTAAATACTTATGCTGTAAACAACTGTGCATTGACTTATGATTCTAACATGCATAATACGATTGAGTTTTGAGTTCCTTTATTTCAGAAGTATGCTTTGTCTTTTGTCCCCACGTGTTAGTGACTTAGGTATTAGTCTTCAGCTATTTAGATGCTTCGAGAATGTATCTTTCCTCTTCTCTCTTTGAAACACCTTCACACACTCACTTCTGTCTTCGATTTTCCTTATATTGCTACTGAATCTGAGTGAAGATTGCTGAAGTATGAGTGATTTTTATCACACTTATTCAACAAATTATGATAAAAATAGCAATGTGGATTATATATATATATAAGTATTTATCATTATTTGTATTTTTTAACTTTTCCGTTTTAAAAATTCCCCACTCAAACCCTATTCTACCCCTTTCGTCATGGGTCCATCTCCCACCCAGTGGCAAAGTGTCGGGTTTAGATTGTTTAGGTTTAGGTTTATTCAAGACTTAACTTTTTAAATGAAATGATATTGTTTTGCTTAAAATAGTTAACCTTCAGGTCATTTTAGGCCTGACTCATAAGTCAATTTATTGAAAACACTTAAGTTTAGATCCATTGGTCAGTTCATTGTCATCCCTACCAATAATTCTGTCAATATCATATTATTACTTAAATTTTAAGAAAATTTAAAACTTTAAAATATAAATAAAATGTTATCTTTATTTATAAAATTAGAATTCAATAAAATTTTAATTATTAAATAAAATTAATTTATTTATTTTAAATTTTAAAAATATTTTTTGTATAAAATTGTGTTGATTACTTAATAAATTGATTTTTTAATTAAAAAATTATTAAAATAAATTAAACAGTAAAGTTAAAATAAATCAAAATTTTGATTCATTTAAAATTTTTACTATTTAACTAATTAAATTAATTCAAATTTTTATTATGACGTAAAAAAAACATTTCGATTATGTTACAATAGGACCGTTGAATCAGTACGCCGGCAGTTAAACTCAATGTCATGTCATTGTTAACTTTGAATCAATGATATTTAAAGAACATTGTTGAAATAACTAATGAAATTGATATAAAAAGTGAATAAAGACCAGTTCTTGTGTTTAGGCTTCCATTCCTTCCACATATCTCTTCGACTTTACTGCTTTGTCAATTAGATTGAATGCTTCAGTGAGAACTCATTGGGGGATTTACCGCTTTGAACTTCAGTGTACTGCTTCCTCCTCACTGCCTGCTCATCGATTTGTGATGGCACATGCTGCCAAAAAGGTCTGTCTTCGAGAGAGGGAGGAAGACCCCCCTCCTCCTGCACCTGATCCATAAAATACACCTATAAGCTATAGTGCAGTAGCGTCAGGCCCTAATGAGAACACTAAGGAATTTGACTGACTTGAAGAAGAAATGATAGAAATTACAAAAGGAGATATTTATCTCATTCAAGGAGAGATTTGAACTAGAATTGAACTCTCCAACACCTTTAAAAATAAATTGGATCAAGTCTGGGAAAATGCTGTGATTATCAAGCTACAGGGCAGAAGAATGGGGTTCAATCTGCTTAAATCCCGACTAATTTCCCTGTGGAAACCTTCGGGACTTATGAAGATAGTTTCCCTGGTGAACTTTGTGGACGTTGAGGACTACAAAAAGACCCTTACCCAAGGGCCATGGATTATATCCAGACATGTCCTCTCCGTACAACCCTGGTTCCCCTCCTTTCGACCTTCTAGTGGCAAAATCATCAACATTGTCGCCTGTATTAGATTCCCCGACCTATCATTGGCGCGCTACTGCCCTTCAATTCTCACTGCCTTGCGCAATCTAGTGGGTCGCACAATCAAGATAGACAGTAATATTCAGAAAGCTTACCGGGGCAAATTTGCTAGGGTGGCTGTTCATCTCGTTCTCAGCTCTCATGTTGATATTCATTTCGAATTGTTAAGGGCCTGGGGGAAGGACGTTCAGAACCATCATTAAAAATTATCGCAAAATTCATAAGCCGCTTCTGGTTGTAGTTTTGGAGCCTCGCCTAAGTGGAGCCCGAGCTCTTAAAGTTATCCAACAATTAGGATTTGTCCACTCCTTTCGGGTGGAAGCTGAAGGATTTTCGGGCGGCATTTGGCTTCTTTGGCAAGTAGACATTGCAGTCCAAATTTTGTTCACTCACCGACAATTCGTGTATGCCAGTATTACCTGGGATCAGATGATTTTTTCTTTTACCGCTATTTATGCTAGCCCTTCGGTTTCGTTATAGAAGTACCTATGGACGCACCTGAAACTCCTTGCTCAGCACAACTCCACACCTTGGCTCCTCGGTGGCGACTTCAACACCAAATTGGAGAACCAAGAAAAACAAAGAGGGTCTCGTCGTCAAAATATAGTCAATTTGCACTTTCGGGACTGTGTGACTAGCTGCCAACTTCAGGATCTAGGGTTCATCGGGTCGCGTTATACCTGGCGGAGGGATCAGGTCCTCGCTCGGCTAGACCAGGCCCTTTGCTCCAACTCTTGGCAGTCTACTTTTCCCATCACCACTGTCTCCCATGTTCCCTTTCTGAAATCTGACCATCGACCTATTCTTATCTCGTTCCGGGCTCCTATGTCTTCTCCTTCAGCCATTCGCTCCTTTAAATTCCAATCGGCTTAGCTTACTCATCCTGGCTTTGTGCCATTTGTAGTCGAGAATTGGCAACCTTCCTAGTTGGACTTTAGTGGAGCGTTGTCCAAGTTCGCGGACACCCTAACCGCTTGGAACGAATCCACGTTTGGCAACATATTCCACCGTAAGAAGAGACTGATGGCCCGTCTCGCATGCATACAAAAATATCTTGAGCAAACTGATTCGCCCTCACTTCGGGATCTTGAGGAGTACCTACGCTATGAATTAGAGCAGGTCCTCGTTTAAAAGGAGCTTTTCTAGCATCAACATACCCGTAACCAGTGGTTAGGCCAGGGAGATAGAAATACCAAGTTTTATCATACGATCACCAAGGTGCGACACCGTCAAGCGAGGATACCTGCCTTATATGATAACCAAGGTGTTCAGATCGACGATCCTACGAAGTTTTGTAGTCTAGCACAAAGCTACTTTGAGCACTTATACAAGGTCGACAACCCCCATTCCCCTGCCTGGCACATCCCGGGCTGGCCCATTACCCTTCCTCAACAGGCGAAGGAGGACCTGGTGAGTCCCCTCAGTCTCGAGTAAATTAAGCTAGCTTTGTTCTCCATGGCCCCTAATAAGGCTCCTGGGTATGATGGCTTCACAATCCTTTTCTACCAATCCTAATAGGACCTCGTTGGCCCGTCTCTGACCGCTTACTTGCAGCGGGTTTTTCAACATAACACTTGGGAACCTGCACTAAACAAAACCATCATGGTACTTATACCCAAGACACCTTCTACGCGCTTGATTACGCAGTTCTGCCCAATTGCGTTATGCATTGTTCTCTATAAAGCCATTACCAAAATCATTGTTAATAGGCTTAAACCCTTTTTGGCAAATTTGGTCGCCCCTAACCAATGCAGCTTTATTCCTGGCCAGTTGATTACGGACAACATTATTGTTACACAGGAAGTCATCCACACTATGCACCGAAAAATGGGTAGGATGATTGACTCTCATGGAGCTTTATCCAAGACATCCTTTTTGCCTGCGAGGGCCCTGATCAATCTCATTATGAAGTGCATTTCTATAGTCTCCTTCCAAATTGCTTGGAATGGCGAACTGGGAGACGAATTTAGGCCTTCCAGGGGAATTCGCCAGGGTGACCCTATTTCTCCTTACATTTTTGTCCTCTATATGGAACGCCTAGGACAATCCATTACTCACGCTGTGACACAAGGGCGTTGGCATCCGATGAAGTTAGGTCGTAATGGTATGCCTCTCTCCCATTTATTTTTTGTTGATGACCTTATATTGTTCTATGCTGCCTCTCCGACTCAAGTTTCAGTTATTCGCGATCTTCTTGACACTTTCTGTGCTGCTTCTGGCCTAAGCGTTAGTCACGACAAATCCCGATGCTACTGCTCCAAAAATACTTCTTCCTCTTTAACCCGTTACTTAAATCACTTTTTAGGCTTCAACCGGACGACGGATCTTGGCCGCTATCTTGGAGTTTTGCTTCTGCATGACCGAGTCACCAAACGTACCTATCAGTACATCTTGGATAAAGTGCACCAGCAATTATCTGGCTGGACAGCCAACCTGTTGTCTTTCGTTGGTCATGTCACACTAGCCCAATCAGTCATTGCAACGCTGCCCAACTATACCATGCAGATAGTCCGTGTTCCTCGTAAACTCTGCGACGAGTTGGAGAAACTGATTCGACAATTCCTGTGGGGCTCGTCTAATGGCAACCAAAGGATTTATCTGGTCTCTTGGGAGGATGTTTGTAAACCGAAGCGTTAGGGGGGACTTGGCATCCGAAAAATTCGAAAGACTAACGATGCTTTTTTAGTGAAATTAGGGTGGACCCTGATTGACCAACCTCACACTCTTTGGTTCCAGGTTCTTCGTGCCAAGTATCACTTCGACGTCAACCCATTTCCCTCCTCGTTGGACGCCACATGGGCTTCCATGGTATGGCGGAGCATTAAGGTGACGTGGGCCATCGTTCTGAAAGGCCTATAATGGAGGCTCAGTGATGGTGCCAGCACTCGGCCCACTCCTCTCCCAAGTCACGGACCCTCTCTTGCCTCATTCTCAAGACCGTACGGTCCACAACTTTGTGACCAACGATGGGACTTGGGATTGGGAAGCCTTTCAACATTACCTCCCAGAGTCCATTGGTGGAGCTATAGTTGGAGTGCTTCCCCCTAAAGCCTTCCTCAGACCGACTAAGTTGATTTAGGGTATTGGATCCCGTTTTCGGAGCCCAATATCGGACACAGAAGCGCGGTGCTTGGTGCGTGTGGGGAGCCCTTGGAAGTGAAACATATAAATTAAAAGTCCCTCGGAAGCAAGGCGTGCGTCGCCACGGAGTGTGATGTTTTGCCGCGGAGAAACCTCTTGGGCGGCTAGACCGCGACAAGCGATTGAGCCCTCACTGCGGTGAGCGAAAGAATCCTCGCCGCGGCGAGCGAAGCAACACTCACCGCGGTGAACCCGCGCATGCAGCTTCGCCGCGACGAGCATACGACCTCGTCGCGGCAAAAGCCTCTTTTGGCCCACAGAAAACAAATCTAAAAATCTCTCTCATTTTATTAAATCAACCCAACCCAAAACTCAACAACATACCCTCAAGCAAACTTCTAAATGATTCAATGCGAAAGATTTGGAACAAAAACATCCATATCTCGTTAATAACCAAAAGATGAGTTTTATAAAGCTTTAATAACATTTCAAACCAAATTACAACCTTTAAGTTCAAGAGCCAAAGATACAAAATACACTTGAACTAATAAAACTTGTAGTGTAACTAAAGCCTTGACTTCCAAAATTATAACTTGAAAATACATAAACATAACAAATTGGAGTGGTGCCATAACTCTTGACTTACTCGGTCTCTTGCTCATCACCTGAATGGGGGAGGATAAAGGGGGTGAGCTATAAAGCTCTTGGGAATATATTTATAATACAGAAATAAGCAAAACTATTTTCAAAAGATAACTCATTGCCGTGATACAAATTTGAAACCATAGTAATTGAGCATGTAAAGGTCATTATCTCGAAACGCTTGATTTTTAAACAATTCATGAGAAGAATTCAAAACATGTATGCAACAAGCATGTTAACAGATCATAAGCACATAAGCATAGCAGAATGGTTTGGGTTAGTCCGGGTTCATGACACACTATACATTCCCATCAAAATGGTCTTGTGTAGACGTAGTTTCTTGAGGGAGTCCTTATAGGGAGCTCCGTGCCACTAGCGGGCAGGCGAAAGAAGCCTATACATGAGTCAATGCGCACGTGACGATTCTTGAGAGACTACCACAAACCCACATAACATACATGGTTCAAAGTCTTGTAAATTTGTGGCCAAACTGACACTTTCTTGTAAACTTGCTTTTCATAAACTTGATGTCCTTGTATAAATCATTTCAGAAAACGTGATTTCATGTGCATGTATTCTTGAAAAGGGAAACCCTTTTTGAAGCCTTTTCATCAATCATGAATGCAATTCATATAGCAAACATATAATCATTTCACAATAGCAAATAAGGCAATATTGATGATGCAATTTAAATCATTAAATCTTTCTTGATTTGAACAAAACAATGAGTGACTTATTCACTATATTATAAACATGTACCCACCTTGAGTTCCTTGCTTATAACTTGTTTAGGAATGTGTTTCCTGTTGTTCCTCTTGCTCCTCTTACCTCACTTGATTTTCTTAACCAAATAACCAAAATTCCAATCAATTTGGTGTAGAAATGGAAAAGTCAAACTTTAACAATTCGAACTATAACTCATGCTGAAACGAGAATTTCTATGTTTAAATTCCATCCAAAATTTCATATCTTTAGATCCTGATTCATAACTTCATTCCTTCACACAACTTGTAGCTCTATGACTCTAGTTTACAACGAATAAAAAATCACCTTATTTGGACATCTACATCAAAAGTTAGGCCTAAAACATCAAAACACATCCATGTAGACGCTAGAGCTCGCCGCGGCGAATTGCCTGTGCGCGCCACGGCGTGCATGCTTGTGTGCGTCACCGCGTGCACATTTGTGTGTGTCACGGCGTGCACACCTTCGTACGCCGCGATGTGCCCATGAGCACGTCGCGACGTGCGAGCCCAGACAACTCTTTCAAACTCGATTTTTCTTACATTCTTCATCCACAATCCTCCCATATTGCAAAAATGACATATTTAAACCTTAATTCATGTCTTAAACTCCAGTTCTAAACTCATTACAACCTTAAAATCAATCACAAACACAAGAAGATCATCCACCCAAAGAGATTTTACCATTTTTCATAAACATCTTAACAACCGATTCCTACACATTCTAAGCTATTCTAGGGTTTCATCCAACCCAAACAAGAAGAAATAAGCTTATACTTACCAGAAGATGCTTTAATCCCTTCAAACTCTTCAAGGATCTCAAAACCCTACTTTCTTTTCTTCTCCCTTAAGCCACCAACGACACTCTCCCTTTTCTTTTCTCACTTCCACTCTTTCTTTCTCTAATTTCTTTCCTTAAGCATAAATGGAATGAACAAGGACCAATTTGCCTCTTCATGTAATGCCTTAGCCTCTCCAATTTAAGTGATCTTCCATGTTTGCCCTTATATAATTTTACTTCTTCATTTTCACCTACACCATACTATACTCTAATATAATCTTAATTCTCTACCTAATACTTCCAATTCCATCAACCTAAGCAATAATTCCCCCAATCATTGACATGCTAAATAAACTTTAAACAAACATAATTTATCTTGAAAAACCCCATAATCAAATCAATTCATACTTAATAAAATCACTAAAAATTTGGGGCCTAACATGGGGTCCTTCTACTACTGGCCTCTTCATGGTTGGCTCCACTTATTCCATGATAATGGACCATGACGATACTTCCTCCCTGGCCATCTGGCAGATCATTTGGAAGTGGGATGGCCCATAACGTATCCGTTCCTTCTTATGGCTTTTGGCCCATGAACGTTTACTTACTAATCAAAATCGGGTTCGCAAGCACCTCTTTACGGCTGACGGATGTCCCTATTGTCATTTCTTTGAATCCTCGATTCATGTCATCAGAGATTGTGCTCGAGCCAGACTAGTGTGGCAAGCCTTCCACCCCCAATTCATATCTCCTGACTTTTTCAGTATGTTAAGCCCGGCGTGGCTCACGAAAAATGTAACATCCCGTTACTGTCATTAAGGGTATTTTGGTAATTATGAGTCATACCGATAGGTTTCACTGCATTCATTGACTGAGCATGTTACTGACCTCTAATTATAG
>JANTNU010482813.1:0-11413 GCA_024752395.1 Erythroxylum havanense
CTCCAGGTATTGTCCTCTTTGGTCAAGGGTGAGTCCACGACTCAAACCTAAGACCTCAAGGTTTTGTTGCACTTTAAGTGGCTCAATGGTAAGAGGCGTGCACTTAAAATGCAACAAAACCTTGAGGTCTTGGGTTCGAGTGGTATTTTGGATTTTGGACTAGGAAATTTATCAAGTGACAAGTTAAGTGGTACATAAAAATTAGTATGATTAAGACTACGAACTATTGACATTTGGCATCATTCATTATGTGACAAATGGCCTGACATGTTGGAGACATGTGGCAATTTGCATGAAAGGAAAATGGGAGTCATGCATGGAGTCATGTGTCAATATAATAATAATACACATGTGTTGGAAGGCAAATTACTGTAGCTCATTGTTTGTCTTTTGGATTACTTGGTCTTCACCGAAAATCACTGAACTCTCATCACCAAAATACTGGTGTTATCCTTTGCATGCAAACGTTTCAACCCAGCTAGTGATTGTATCTGCCTTCTTATTGTTTTCTTCCCCATCCACCGAAACCATGTTCCTCACTCTCACTGCTGGAATTTTCTACAACAATTAAGTTGTGTTTTAAGTTGTTATGGATATTATAAATGTTTTGATGATGTGTTAGTGTTGGAAATAAACACATGCATGAGTTATGTAAGCTGTATAGTTGGTTAGAAAGATGAATTGATATATTGTACAATAATTATGCATGAAAGAGTAAGATGGGCTAGAATGGGAGTAGAAATGCAAAGAATATAAGTTAGAAATGATGTAGGAACCGTAAAATAAGAAAAGAGAGAGTGCAAAAAATGTGACAAAGGTTGAAGATGATGAAGATTTTGGTGTTGGTATTTAATCTTGCATTTTGAGTTATTTTAGAGTAAAGTGAGTTGGAATGGGAGTGGAAATGTAGAAAATATAAGTTAGAAATGGAGTAGAATGAATAAATCAGTAGGAAAAAGAGTGAAGAAGTTTGTAGTTTCGGTGATGAAGGAAGAAACCTGCGTTTTTAGAGAGAGAAGAGAAGACTAGTTGCACCAAAAATGAACTATGTTGACTCTTTTAGCCACAACTTTGTCATTTGACCTCCAAATGACTTGATAATTGAATCAATAGACTCCTAAGACATTTTTATTTCTCTCCATAAAAATTTAGAGCCATCTGAATTGATTTGAAAGAGATTTATTGGATGAAAGTAAGGAAATGTGTTAGAATGTCATGATCTGGAGAATTTTCACCGAATATGCTTCGGTATTGTGATTATATATTGATCTGTAGAGTTTCAAAAGAGTTGATTCTTAATTTAAATTAAACTTGAGACATATTTCTACAACTTTCTTGAAGAAGTCAAATTTTAATTATGTCTCTAAGGCTTTCAAAATTGGCATGAAATCGAGTCTTAGCTTAGGTTATAGCACTACCAGGGCCAGAAATCATATCATATGATTATTGAATAAACTGTATTGATATAAGTTAAATTAGACTGAGGTGTCTTCAACAAAATTGTATCTTATTCTCTTAACTTTTACTTGGTATAAAGTATGTAATTTTTGGATATTTGAATTGAGAGTTATAAGGTGTACAACTGGGAGGCAGATCATGCATTAGCCAAAAATTTCAAATGTACATAGTCTATGGTATTTTAAGCATAACTCGTTGAATACTAAACCAAATTGGACGAAATTAATATCATTGGAAACCTAAGACAAAGAGGGAAAACTTTTGAAAAGAAAGTATCACCTAATTACCTCACCTTCCTCATGAGAATAATTGAGCAAAGTGGACCTAAAGGTAGATTGTGAAATAAATCTGGATTGAGGGATTGAGTATGATTTCACATGATCGATAATGTAATAAGATTAAGGATAAAAAATCTGGATTTTTTTCATGAACATGCATCATACATATTCAGTATTCATGAATGTGCATAATAGAATTCATAATTGTGTACAATAGTAATATATGTTTGTATTTAATGTTTTCAAGGAATCCTTAGAGTGACCGATTCTAGATATTTCAGAGACTTCGAAGCAATAAGCAAACAGGGAGCTTTTGTAAGTAATTTAGGTGGCCAATTTTGATAATTTTGCATTGATTGTTTTGTTTGCTGTTAATTTGAAACATTGAATGATTTGCAAAGTTGTAAGTATGTGATATGCTTAAATACATAGTATGAAAACTTTGATTGATATATAAATTGAATTTCTGATATTTCTACTTTTGAATCTTTTAAGTCCTATTTGTGGGTAAATAAGCATGCCTAGAAGGGTCTGTAGCTACTTCTGTGATACTTCAGTGTTTGAAACTTCGGTTTCTTCTATTATTGACACTTTGGTTTCTGACACTTCGATGTCTGACACTTATTAACACTTCAATTTCTTCTGTTATTGAGACGTAAGTCTCTTATATGATATGATACCAATTATAGTATCTTCTGTATAAGTCATGTTACCCACTTTTGTTGATAGATTAGCAGTCATTTGATTGTGTATTTTGATATATGTTGGATTTTGAAATAAACAAAATGATGTTTTGAACTGAAAGGATTGCGCCTTCTTTGATACTCAATTCTGTTAACTATACAACCGTTCTGAAATTTAAATATCTGCTTATGCTATAACTTGATTCAGTATGATTAATCGTCAAATTATGCATAGTTTAGTTATTACTCACTAAGCTATATGTTTAGCATGGTGGATTTGCCCCATGTAGGTTCATAGAGAAGGATTTAAGAAATGGGACAAATCAACTGCATTGGCCAAAGGAGTCTGAGTTTTGTGTTGCTCAAAAATGTATTTTTTTAGTTTGTTTTGGGAATGTTTATTTTTTAATGCTATGCTTCCGCGAAATGATTTGTATTTTGTATGTTGTGTATGTGTGGCACTCGCAATATCCTCCCAAGGGGTATATATAGGTGTGACATCTTTCATCACTTTTGCTCTCGAATTTTCCAAGCTATTCCCGATCTCTAAGAATATAACACTTACTTCCAGAAATATAAAAATAACTTACATCTGGTTTCTTTCCCTTCTAAAGTTTATAGGATGTCTTGTTCAAGATGCTTCGAAGATACACTCTGTTACATATGTAGCATGTTGTATTAACCGCTTCGGCCCAAAATCACATAGACAATTTACTTCCATTCAATATAAATTTGGCCATTTTTAGAAGTGTTCTACTTTTCTTTTTGACAACTCCATTTTGTTGTGGAGTTTTGGGTGCTGAAAATTCTTGTTGATGCCATATTAATAAAAAAAGTCATTAAAGCTTGTATTCTCAAATTCCCGTCCGTGATCTGATCGAATGCTCAATATAGTCATATTTTTTATATTCATAACTTATGCACATAGGCTTTTAAGAGCCTTGAAAGCATCTGATTTTTCTTTCAAAAATTATACCCAAGTATATCTCGAATAATCATCAACACAAGTTAGAAAATATCTCATTCCACTAATGCTATCATGTTTTTTTGGACTAACAAATCCATGCGAATTAATTCAAGTATGTGAGATGAGGTAACATGTCTAACCTTTTTATGTGGCACTCTTATTTGTTTTCCCATTTGGCACGAACAACAAATTAATTTTCTTTCTTTGTTCATTTTGGCTAGACTTTTCATAGCTTCCAATTTTGTCAATTTATTAATGAGATCAAAATTAACGTGTCCAAGCCTTTGACGCCATAATTCAATGTTATTATCATGAGTAACTGATTTACAAGTAGTTATGACCTGCAACATGTAGCAATTGTCGGCTGATCGCTTACTGCTCACAAGACATTCTCCTTGTTCAGTTAGTACCCCGCATGCATTGCTTGCAAATTTAATTAACAAACCATCATCACAAAGTTGACTTATACTTACCAAATTTTCTTTTAATCCATTGACATGGAGCACTTTCTTGAGAGGAGGCAGACCATCCACACATAATGTTCATCTACCGATCACCGAAGTCTTCTTTCCATCTCCAAAGGTCACATGACCATCCATATAATTACGATAATTAATTAAGTAATTCTTTTCCCCTGTCATGTGGCGTGAACGTCCAGTATCAAAGTATCAACCATGTTGCAAAGTTGCCTTCATTGATGTAAAAACTACGAGAGCTTGAAGTTCACTCTTTTTTACCCAAGTAGATTTCGATACTGTAAGCTGATGTTGAAATTTTTGTGAAGGACATATAATTTTTTAGCTTTGGCTTCTTTGAAACAGTATCTACAACAACTGATAACATCTTGACCTCATATGCCCAATAACTCCACAAAAATGACATGTGGGTATAAATCTTCAATTTTGTTTCAATGTTTCTACCTCTTAGATAGATCTGGACGTATCATTTTTCTCCTTATTCACTTTTGAGCACTCACCCTTATAGCCGATGCCTTCAAGATCTCCTTTAACCTTACCAATTTCTATGAACTTTTCTAATTTTTCTATGCTTCCATTCAACATTCTCAATCTCTTTTTAGTACTTACCAATTTATTCTAGCTTTACCAAGCTCATCTGATGTCAACATTAATTTCTTTTCTAACTCTTGTAAGGTGTTCTTTTCATTCTTTCTACACATTTTCACCCATTTTTCATACATAGCTTTGTAATTCTTGTAAATATTCCTCCTTTTATCATTTAGGTCACTTCCATCACTGTCATAATCTGATATTGAGTCTTGAGCTGAGTTGTTTTTGAAATTTTCCGATTTCCTCCCTTTTTCGATTTCAGTTACTTCCTTCTCAGTTATTATTAAGCAAGTAACTGGACTTTATCTATATAAAACACCTAACGCAACACCATTAGCGATTTCTTCACTACCATATTCAGTCTCAGAATCATTCTCACTCCAAGTACTCAAAAAAAATTCCTTTTCTCTTCTTCAAAGTATTAGCACATTTGAATTAAATGTGTCTAAAACCTTTATATTCACGACATTAGATTCTCCTTACCTCCCTTCCACCCTTTTATGTTTTAACTTGTTGTTTTAAATTGTTACTTGATGCACTCCCACCATATTGTCTGAAGTCGGGTCTGTCCTTTTTTATTTTTTTTATTCATTTACTAAAATTTCGTGTGAGTAGTACCAAGTCTTCATTTTCATCCAATTTATCTTCCACATCTTTCACACTTTTTCCAGTTTCTACCTGTAGTGCCAATCATTTCCTTCTTTCTTGCTTACCCTTTAAAAGATTCATTTCAAATTTTGTAAGAATTCTAATTACTTTTTCCAATGACAGATCATTAATGTCGTGGGCCTCCTCTATTGCTACAATTTTTGGAATAAAGCTCGGAGGTAGTGATCTTAATGTTTTCTTAACTAGTTTCATATTGAAATATTTCTTCCCCAGTTGATGTGCCTGATTTACTATATCTCGTAATCTTTTATGAAAGTCTCCAATAGTCTCATTTTTATCTATCTTCAGCTCTTCAAACCTTACAGCTAACATCTGTAGTTTCGACGCTATCACATTTTTGGACCCTTCATGAATAGTTTGCAAGGCATCATGTGCTTCTTTAGCCAATTCACAGGCTGATATCATTGAGAAACATCCCTCATCAACAGTACTGAATATCGCATGCATTGCTTGTGAATTTTTAAGTACACTTTCTTCTTTGACTCTTGTTCATTCAAATAGATCTTTTTGAATTGCCTCTCATTTATCATCAGTGATTATCAGATGTGTCCAACCATATACTATCAAATGCCAAGCTTTCATGCTTTGAGCTTGAATGAAGACTTTCATTTATGATTTCCATACAATATAGTTAGATCCATCCAATAGTGGTAGTTTGGTGATTAAAGCACCCTCTCTTTTAGCCATGTTCGTGAAACTAGGATCTACACCAACTTACTACTAAGTTCTAAATCGGTGACCTCGCTCTGATACCAATTAAAAAACTGAAGGTAATAATTGTTTCACAAACTTTCCAAATTTTCATAGATGTCTCTCGCACAAATGAAAAAAAAAGCAAAACGAAATAATAAAAATATCAAAAATTTGGTAACGCAATTCGACACACCTTGTTTTCATCTACAGGACCTTCACCCAGATTAATACTTTTAAAAAGTGCAATAGATTTACACATGATCACACTGAAGCAACACCACTTAATCCTTGTAACTATCTCTCAATGTTATTTCCTGTGAAAGATTATCACACCCAATTACATGACCGATTCGTGTTAATATCGTCAGAGGATTTTTCTAAACTACTTTTACTTAAAAGACAATTAATTAAAATATTTTAAGTACTCAATCAACTAAGAACATAACAGTGATATACTTGAGATAAAAGAAAGACTTCCCTATGGTTTCATCTTCTTGAAATACATCTGAAAATCTGTCCACTAGTTGAACTGATTCATCCTAGCTTTAATAATTCCAATTAAACCATATGGGATACTACACACACCATGTATATTTCATGCACAAACCCAGAAGACCAAGTATGGAAAATAGAAGTTAACCCACGATGTTTATCACTTAGAACAAGTGCACAACCTTAGATAAACAAATCTGGAAATATCAACACAATAACCCACGGTGTATTGTAATCCCCAAAGTCATGCATGTGCAGTTGTATTTCTCCAATGACAATTAACACTCATCACCGTCATTGTTCCACCCTAGCATGAGATTAACTTCAGCTA
The DNA here is from genome assembly GCA_024752395.1 of Erythroxylum havanense. NCBI lineage: Eukaryota > Viridiplantae > Streptophyta > Magnoliopsida > Malpighiales > Erythroxylaceae > Erythroxylum > Erythroxylum havanense. Next base: position 6,639 of record JANTNU010482813.1, read on the forward strand.
TGTTTTGAGACGTGCACGATGCATTCAAGCAAGAAGAATCCCACTTTAACCACGCAACAACAACGTCCCAGTTCAAACACACAATAACCACTTCCCTTTATTTTCTTCTATCCGCAAAATCTACACAATCTAGTAGTAACACCATCCAATTACTAACATGTTCAGTAACAAAACAATTTAGTATACAGCATGATAATAGACTTCAATATAGTGTAGGATTTTTTTACAACTACAAGTGTAACAACTACTTCTTTTTTAATCCCACTACAATTAATATTTTATATGTCCAATTAAGATGTCAAAATTAAATAAAAAGATATATATATATATATATCTTAAAATTTTTGCTCAACTTCCGTTGGAAGTTGCTGTCACAATTTTGGAATATCCTCTTCCCCAAGCCTCTGATATGCACGATGCTTATATATGGTGGTATACTACTAATGGAAAGTTTACCACTCAAACAACTTATAGAGCTTTGTTCTTTAATGAGGAGCATACGCTTTCTCAGTGTATGAATTGGCTATGGAAATTGTCTATCCCAATAGGGTGGATCTATTTCTTTAGACTTGCATAGAGGGGTCGTTTATTTACAAATGTTTTATGTTTTGCTTAAGGTTTTGCTCCTGAGACTCAATGTTGTGTTTGTGGTTCTGGAGAGGAAGATATGTTGCATGCTTTGCAGGATTGTCTAGCAAGGAAAGTGTGGGAACAAATTATTTTGTCGACACACGATGTCACCTTCTTTCTTGGTGATGTTCAAACTTGGCTTAGGAGTATCTTAGATATGAAGACACGAGAGCCATGGGAGGTGATTTTGATGGCAACTGTAGCTGGGAGAGTGGTCTTTCAAAATTGATGAGCATGATGATTTAGGGGCTGATATTGTTCAAAATATTATCTTAACTAGTTGTGAGATCATGCATACAAGGCCCCATATAGCCAAGGTCTCACTGCATAACAAATAGATTTAATGGTTGTCCCTTGCAGTTGATGTGGTCAAGCTTAACATGAATGAGACATCACGTGATAATCCAGGTATTGCAGGTACCCGTGGACTGCTCTATGATGCTTGTAAAGTTTTAGACAACAAAATAGCTAAAACATAAACATAAACAATTGGGTTTTTAAGTGATCATCTTATTGAAGCTACTATTGGCTTTATATAGCCTTACACTTTAACAAGAGAAAGAAAAACCAGACCACAAATAACGTAAAGTGGTTTAGATAACAGGAATAAAAATGATACCTAAAAACTCTAACCACCCAAAAGAATAGGTCTTTATTCAACAGTCCTTGACTTAAATAAATTCTTCTAACAATCCCTCCCTTGAACTTATTCTTTTTGTAAAGAATTAGTTCAAATCCGAATCAATGCATATGCCTAGCTCTTTATGCAATTTCTAAAATGCTTCTAACTTAAGGGGCTTTGTCATCATATCTACTAGTTGATCTCGAGTGTCGCAAAACAGTAAACTAATAGTACCTTCTTTAGTAAGATCCCTAAGAAAATGAAATCTTACCCTTATATGCTTGGAACGACCATGTAAAACTAGATTTTTGATAGCTTTATAGTCGAAGCATTATCACACATCAACTTTGTACCTTTTGTCTGCAAATGACCAATTTCTTTTAGTATCCTCCTCATCCAAATGGCTTGACAGGCACATGCAGCAGCTGCAACAAACCCAACTTCTATGGTTGACAAGGTGATTGTAGGTTGCTTTCGAGATGACCAAGCTACTGCTTCTCCACTCATTATAAACATGTAGCCTGGAATACTTTTGTTATCCTCCATGTCGTCGACATAATCACTATCAGTAAACCCAACCAAATCACTAGCTCCTCCCTTTTTGTAGAGCACGCTATAGTTCATAGTTCCTTTTAAGTACCTTAAGACGCTTTTTGCTGTTGCAAAGTGTTCTTGTCTAGGACATGCCATGAATCGACTAATAAGACTTACAACAAACATGAGATCAGGACGAGTGGCTGTGAGATACATTAGGCTTCCCACTATCTGCTTATACTAAGTTGCATCCACCTTTATGCCATTTTCATCTTCACTAATCTTTTGTCTTGGAACAATAGGATTACAAACTAAATTGTAATTCTCTATTCGAAATCGGCTCAAAACCTCAGCTGCATACTTCCTTTGGCATATAAATACACCATCAGATCTTTGTATCACCTCAATTTCAAGAAAGAATCTCATTTGGCCTAAGTCTGTCATATCAAACTCCTTTTTCATAAAACATTAAAATTCACCCAACAAATCTTAATCATCATTAATGAATAAAAGATCATCAACATAAATGCTCATAATGAGAAATTTACCTCCGTTTCTCTTGACAAAAAGTGTCTACTCGCTGGAACTACTTTCGAATCCTTCCTCGATGAAGTAAGACTCTATTTGACTAAATTAAGCCATAGGTGCCTGTTATAGTTTGTAAAGGGCCTTTTACAGTTTGTACACCATTTTTTCACTTCCTTTCTTCTCATAACCTTTTGGTTTCAGATCGCCATGTAGGAAAGCTGATTTGACATCTAATTGATATAGTTTCCAGCCTCTTTGAGCCGCAAAGGCTATGATCATTCTCACCATATCCATCCTGGCCACAGGTGTAAAAACTTTCGTATAATCAATTCCATGTTGCTGAGTGTAGCCTTTGTCACCAATCTTGCTTTGTATTTGTCAACTTCTCCAAGCTCATTTAACTTGGTTTTATAAATCCATTTTACTCCTATTTTCTTTGCATCAGTTGGTAGTTCCATTAAGCATCAGGTTTAATTTTTTTTTATGGATTTGATTTCTTCATCAATGGCCAGTCTCCATTTTGGGCTTTTGACAACTTATTCAAAGTCTGCAGGATCTGATATCATCAAAAATGTCGTGTTTGCTTCATCTTCTTCAAACAAACCTTCACCGGAAGTATAATCTGTCGACTATACAGGTGGATGTTGATTTCTATCCTTCCTTGCTACCAAGTCTATTGCGACAACTGGTGAATTAATTTTGGTTGGTAAATTAATTTCGGCTTCCTCTATGACTTCTCCTTCTTCAACTATGTTTTCTTCTTCAATTTCATTCCTTTCAGTATTGTCCCCCCATTCTAATTCCATTAGTTGTTCTCCTTCAAAATTTGTATTCCAATCCCACTCATAATCTTCTTCGAAAACTATATCGCGACTTACTATAAATCTTTTGGCAATCGGATCAAACATTTTGTACCCTTTGGGTTCTCCACTAACCCCAAATAGTACACAACTCACACTTTTATCTTTAAACTTGTTTGTCCAAGCATTTGAAATATGAATATGTCCCACACATCCGAAAACTCGAAAATAATCGACTGATGGCTTCTCTCCACTCCATGCCTCTTCTGGGGTCATAGTCTTTACAGTTAGGGTAGGTGATCGATTCAAGATATGAATCGTCCACCTAACTGCCTCTGGCCGGAATGTTTTGGGTGCTTTCTTCTCTGTCAACATAGCTCTCACCAAGTTAATCACAATACGATTCTTGCATTCGACCACTCCACTTTTTTTGTGGAGCATAAGTTGTGGTCAATTGTCTCTTCACTCCATGTTGTTTGTAGAAATTAGTGAACTATGCAGAGTTAAATTCTCCTCCTAGATTTTCTTAAGCATTTAATGGGCATTCCATACTTTTCCACAAGTATTTTGAAACATTTAAAGTGATAAGCATGTCTGTGACGGAATTGGAGGAAGGGACCGGATGATCTCCCCATCCAGCTCAACACACAGGTGGAGCGGCGCGCTTAAATCCACATCAACAGCTACTCTAGCAAACTTGCCTCGTTGGGTGAGTTGCGTATGGTTGTCAATCTTCACGGTGCGGCCCACAAGATTGCCCAACGCAGTAAGGATTGAAGGATGATATCTTGCCATGGGAAGATCGGAGAACCTCACCCAAACAACAACATGCGTAATTTTGCCAGAAAAAGGCCAAAATTTGGGAAAACACGGCTGAACAGAGAGGGCATTCCCTGCGATGATCCAGGACTCTTGGGTAAGGGTGCGCACATAATCGGCTTCCTCCTTGAAATTCACCAGGTAAAAATCGTTTTCTATATCCACAATTTTGACTGGTCCGTGAGGCTTCCACAATGCGAACAATCAGGATTTCAGCATATTGAAGCTGATATGGCGACCCAGGAGTTTAATGATAACTGCATTGGCCCATATGTTGTCTAATTGGCCGCGGAAGGTATTGGAGAGCTCTAATCCGGTGCCAAATTTGCCTTGAACGATAGTAATGTCACCCTCGATGACGGCGATGGGCTCCTCCTCCGGCCAATCCAAGGAGTTATCGGTGGTGCCTGGCTCACGAGGTCCAATAACCACAGCATTGTAGCTGAGCAGTTGAGTCTGTTGAGGGGATTCAGAGGGAGGGGGGTCTTCCTCCCTCTTCTTAATGCGGACCTTTTTAGTCACCTAGCGAGAAGAGTCAGTCGAAATGGGAGCGATGGAGTTTATTGCAGCAGCAGTGGGAGCAGGTTGATGGGAAGTGAGATCGTGAGAGGGCAGAGAGGTTGAGAGCATCTTGTTTTTCTCTGAAAATGAGCAGTACTGTAGCAGCTGGAATCGCAAATCACTGTAGCAGTTGAGAGCATATGTGGTTCGGCCGGATTCTGGCTGAACTGGTTATTGTCGTTCTGATCCATGTCTTCGATGTTTGTTGAAGTGTTCTTGGCGAAAGAGTAACCTGCAAAACAAAAGAAGGCACGTCGGGGGTGAGATCCCGATTTGCCCCT
>JANTNU010484770.1:0-11399 GCA_024752395.1 Erythroxylum havanense
ATTAATTGCCTAAAACTTTATGAAATTTTGTTTGAAAAATAATTGGCCAATGAATGCTTTAGTGATGAAGATTGGGGGAGGTGACATGGTGTTAGGGATGCAATAGTTATCTTCAGTGGCGGAGCCACAGTGGGGACAAGTGGGGGCACTTGCCCCACAAAAGTTTTAATTTAAAATATTTTAAATTATTATTTTAAAATTTAATTTTATAAAAATAAAATTTTGCCCCCATTTATTTAACTTATGACAAAAAAATAAAAAGTATAAATATATTAAGATATCAAATAAAAATAAAATTTGAGTCCATATACTTTGTTAAGATTACTATTATTTAGGCCCATGACTTTTTAAAATAAAAGCCTACAAATAAAAAATTAAAACTTACATATTTAATTGACTTTTTTTATTCAAAATTTCAACCCTTTTGGCTTCTTTATCATACTATTTTTTTTTGTCTTTTTAACTTCTTCTTTCCCTAACTGTACAAAAATTACTGCACGCGGCACACTCAAAGCAAGAGTCCATACGCAATCACGCAAACAGTAGTCGGCAGATGCAGAACAGAGTCCTTGCATGCAGACGACAGACACAAATGCAGAGTTTCTGGTGATAAAGGTGATTGCATCTAAATATCTAATAGTTTATTATTATTATTTTGAATGGGACATGTAATGATGTAATAGTTTATATACGGTGTTTTCTGGCATCTAAATTCTAGTAGTTTATAAAGGTGATTGTTAATTATTTGTAAACAAAGTCATACATGGGGACAATTGAGACAACTTTTTTCTAGTAGATAGCTTTCAATTATTATTTATAAAAGAGCACCTAAGAGTTTGTACTTGATGAAAGGTCTTACCTATCCTGAATTTAAATATGAAGGTAAAAGTCTAATATTGGAATATACATAATTATAAATCATTCCACATATAAAAATATTATTTTCCACAAAAGCAAAGACCCTTAGCTCTTTTCTCATTGAAATCCTTATTGCTGAAGCGTCTCTGATTTTTCGATGGTCCCCCCACCGACGAGGGAGATCACAGTGATGGTGTGGGAGTAGGTAGTATCCCATCCGAAGATGACTTGTGCAAGCTAGTTGTTGGCTGCGACACACACGTTCCTTGCAGGACCTTGCCATATTCGTTGGTTCCCCTTATTAATGCTCCTTGCTTCCCTGTCATACCCCTTGTGGAATCTAGAATAGCCTCCTGTTTCCTTGCTAATGTATAGGCTTGATGCAATGAATGAGGCTTGTGTAGTTTCACGGTCACCCTATTTTTGATTTCAACCCTTTCACACAGAATCCCACCAGGTATTCTTCGGACAACAACAACCTATTGGAGTGGTGGTCGAACTACGTGCAGTAATCCAAAACTGATCTGTGTTGTCTAAGCTCCTTGAAATCCCCAACAGGATCGTCAAACATTTCAGCATCGAGCCTCTGTTTTAGTACCTTAGTGAACTCTTCCCACCATATTGGTTCTGCGAGATGACGATTTCTTACGTACAGACGATACCATTCCTGATCCTTTTCGTCTATGTGTAGGACAGCTATACTCACTTTCGCGTTCTCTGGAGTTTGGTCGAGAGTGAAATATTGCTCGCGTCTATATAACCACATTTTGATGTTCTCCCCTTCGAAGAGCGGAAACTCGATCCTGTTCATCCTTGTGAAAGAGCTCCCTTCATGCTCTTGCACCACTGAGCTTCCCTGTGGTATGGTTTCTATTGTGCCTGCTACTGAGTTTTTTAATTCTCACGTGTCTGGTATAGTTAATGTTGAATAAGTCTTCCTTTGATATTTTCACTCAACAGGAATAAGTCCAGTAGTTGAGATTCTTTAGTTTGAATATTTTCTTCTTTACGTGATCGTTTGTTTTTTTGTATTGCCTACTTAAAGGCACTGAAGCTTTCTTGAATAAGAATCACACAGTATCAAAAGTTGCTTTCAATTTTTCTTCTTGCCTTGATCATAACTCCAACAAATTTGGTATCAGAGCCAGGTTCTTTCAAAACTGGGAATTTCTTATTTTCAAAAGTTTCTTTCACGCAAACATGGCTTAACTCTGGTGTCACTGCCTCTCAACCGCAAATTACAGTGTTCAAAGGAGACTTTTACGAATTTTGGAGTATTAAAATGATGACGTTGTTTCGATCCCAAGATCTTTGGGATTATGTAGAAAAAGGCTTTGAAGAAAACAAAGAAGATGAGACTCGCAATAAAGAACATGTAAAACGAGATGCCAAGGCTCTTTTCTTCATCCAACAAGCAATAGACGAGTTGATTTTTTCAAGGATAGCCGCAGCTACCACAGCTAAACAAGCATGGACTATACTCAAAATAGAATACCAAGGTTCCTCTAAGGTAATTACTGTCAAATTGCAATCATTAAGACGCGATTTTGAAACTTCCTCTATGAAAAATAATGAATCTTTGCAAGAGTTTTTGGCAAGAGCCTCGTCAATTGTGGGACAAATGAGATCTTACGGAGATCAGATGTTGGACCCCAAACTTTTCTTGAAAGTTAGAAAAATTGTATGTGAAATGTTAGAAGGCATAAGCTGGAAAATGTAGTTGGAACATGTTCATTGCGCATGCTTCGGTGTTTTAGCCATAACTTTTGCTCTATTAATCCAAATGAGGCGATTATTAATTTGGATTAAACTAGAGAAATAGGGCTACAATTTTTATGGAGACATTGAGTTTCAATTTTGTGTTTAAGAATGTCAACTTTTGGATGGAAATAATGTGCTAGAAAATGATTTAACATAAGACATGTCCGAACTGTTTGGAGCATAACTTTTGGTATAATTATCCAAATTAAATTATTTTGGTGTAATTATGAAATTAAGACAATAAGGAACATTTCTATAGAAGGAAGTTTTAGCAAATTTCTTCAATTTGATGGTGAGAAATTGTCCTAAAATAAGCATGAATTGAAATAAATTTCAGGGGCAGTTTTGGAAGTCCACTTAAAGAGTTAGGGATTTAGCCTTACATGGAGGGGAAAATTCGTCAATTGTCTTCCATTTTAATGACATGGCACTATAAAAGGAGGGGCTACCATTGGAAGAGTAGTAAGCCACGAAATTGAGAGAAAGGAAAGAAAGAAAGGGAAGAAAGAAGAGAGAAAGAAGAGATTCGGTGGAGGAAGAAGATGAAGGGCTAGGGTTTCGTATTTTGGGGGTTTTCAAGCAAGGTTTTTCGTTGATTTATGAAGGAAAAGATAGAAGAAGTCAAGAGCTTCCTTCCAAGCTAAGAGAAATTCGAAAATGGAGAAGATAAAGGTAAGAGATTAGTTTTGATCTTTGAGTTTTGATGAGATTTTAGTTTATTTGACTTAAAATTGGTATGGGTTTGTGTTTTCTAAGTTGAATTTTGGTGATTATGTGTTATGGGTTTGTCAATTTGGATGTCTTTTGATTTGGGGATTTCGTGGCTATTGTTAAAGGAAATTAAGAGAGGATTCGAGAGGAGCAAGAGGGGAAGCATGTTGAACAAGTTTATAAGCAAGGATTTGAGGTGAGTTTCATGTTTATAGTTGAATAATGAGCCAATAAAGTTTTTCCAAATCAAGAAATAAAATGGTTTCAAGTATTTCGTAATTGTGCATATACTGTTTTCAAATGATTTAAAGAAATTGTTTTTATGTGTGTATATGCTTCATGGATTGAATTTGAATTATGGTGAATATGCAAAAGAATTGCATTGTGATATATGATAATGTTATGCCATTGAATTGTGCCATGGCATTTTGGTTTAAATGGAAAGAAGAAAATAACATGAAAGCATTTCATTTTGATAAAATGATTTCGAGCATTGCTTATGTGCTTTGTTTGGGCGAGAGAGGAACAGTTTCGTAGTCACGTGTACGTCGACAAAAGCCTTCTCCTGGCTGTCCGCTTGTGGACCACGAGATCCAAAAAGTGGACTTGTTTCGTTCATGGTGTAAACTTCAGTTTTGCCGTTTTGTTTCACGGAACCCTCGAGCCATTTGGTTGTGTATTTGCATTTGATGTGCATTGCATTTATGAACTGTGAATTTGATGCATACATTGTTGGCATTATTGTGCATTGGTTGAGAATTTGAAGAAATAAGAGTTTTGTGATTTTAACGTGGATTGACTATGTTTATGAAAATATTCAATGAGAATAAACTTTTGAAAGGTTTTGCTTATTATTTGGTTATAAGCATGTTACCCACGGGCTTTTAAAGCTCACCCCCACTCTCTTTCCCCATCCTCAGGTGATAAGTAGGAAATAGAGTGAAAGTCAAGACATTTCTCCGGATTTACATGTTTTGTTGTATTTTGGGTTAATTGATGTAAAATAAGGCTCTACATGTATTTTGAGAATTATTGAGTTTTGCATGTTTGGTATATTCGATATTGATATTGGTAATGTATTGTGGTATGAGTTGTCATTGAAGATTGTAAACTCTCAAGTTATGATGTAAATGAATTATGAAATTGTGTATGATTTGAAATGTAAATTTGTGTATGGATGACTGTGATGAATGTTGAGCGTAAATGGTTGGTATATATCTATATGTAGATATATATATATATATATATACACATCAAGGGGATGTTATGAAAAGGACAATAGGAATCATGAATGGTATTGGATAATGAGATGTAGCTTAATGTGGCAAGTCAAATGAGCTAAGATTTAAGAATGGATGAAGAAAAGTTAGAATTCAAATGGTTATAAAATTGGGGTAGAGTTGGAATATGAATTTAACTTGGAATTAACATGAGTTATTGTTATATATGGAAAAGAAAGATAGGAATGTTATGGTGATAATCGTGAGATGTTTTTGAATATATTGAAGTTGATGAATTGATGAACTCCAATTGGTAATTGAATGGATAAGAATAATGGTGTATTAGCTAAGGAAGTGAAATTGAGACAAAGTTCAGGTTTTTCATAAGGGTGAGTTTTGTGTTCAAGATTCAAGGGAATTTCTGGAAAAATCTAGACAGAATTAGTAAAAATGGTCTTCTTGGAAGTTGTAGAAGATCTTGTGATCTTTCCAACGATATGAAGTTTGTAATTTTTGGATGTCGGAATAGAGAGATGTGAGTGCTGCAAGTTAGAGTGCTGTGTATGGTTTATGTTTGTGATAACTTTGATGAATGTTTGAAAATTGTGGTTTTGATGAATCAATTATGTTGAGATTTGAGAAATTGGTGATTTTAACTTGTTGTTTGAGTTGTTATGAAGTGTTTAGGCTTTGGAATAAGTGAATTTGGGAAATGTACAAGTGTTTATGATGTTAGGATGAAAGTTGGAAGCATTGGTCCATTAAACGGACATAGGAGTCCGTTAAACGGACATTATCGGGTGGAAAAATACCCCTTGGCAAGTCTATGTCCGTTAAACGGACATGTGTCCGTTTAATGGACTTTCTCGGGTCATTTGGGGCTCTAAACTCGATTTATGTCAAACGGACATGGATGTTCGTTTAACGAACATTCACAGGAAAGATGATGATTTTGATGCTATTAGAGGCCGAATATGACTTTATGGTCTTCATGAGAGTTGTAGGTCTAGATATTTTCTTTCTAATGGTCCAAAAACAAAATCAATAAGACATCTAGATTGAAAGTTATGGCGATCACGCCAAGAGAGGTACAAATCAATTCAGGGTTTAACCATGGTTTATTCTTTTGGGCATAACTCCTTCATCCGATCTCCAATTGAGGTGATTCTTAGACAAATAGATTCCTAAGCCATGTATATTTCTCCCCATGAAAATTTGTATCATTTTTAGTTGAATTGAAAAAGTTGGATTGTAAGCAAGTGAGAGGTCAGTTTAGAGAGCATGATTGAAGTATAAACACGCTTTGGAAGTTTAAGCATATCTTGAGCTCTAGAACTCCGATTGAGTTCATTCTTTCTTCAAAACAAACTAGAGACTTAGAGCTATGATTTCTTTGAAGAAGTCAAATTGAAATTCTAGTATGAAGATTTCCAAATTCTGCTCACAAACAAGAAAATTTGAGTTCAAGCATGGTGACTAATTTGTATGGGCAAACCGTGAAACAAATTGTGAGTAAATTATTAGGATTTTTATGGGAATGAACATGTAATGGACGATGACCTGTTGATGGGTAATGAAGGTTGAAAAAAAACTTCAAGGTAGCATGCACGCACTCTTGCGTTTCACGATTTGGTCAAGGTTTAAGACATCCGTAATTGGGCTCCGCAAGTGAGGTCCAACATTTGTAGTATCAGAGCAAGAACTCGATGTTGGTATTACAAGAAGAATTACAAGGAACCACGCTCAAGTATGAAGGTATTTTGTCAAGGGTTGGGTTTTAAAAACGGGATCCAACATCAGATCACTGACGAAACGGTAGTCGCCAAAGTCCTAAGGAGCTTGTCATGCAAATTCGATCACGTAGTGGCAGCAATAGAAGAATCCAAGGATTTATCCACCTTCTCTTTTGATGAGCTGATGGGATCACTTCAAACTCACGAGGCACGAATCAACCGATCAATAGTGAAAGATGAAGAGAATGCATTTCAAACCAAAGGGGAGGCTGAGTCTTCGAACCATAATAGAAGAGGAATGGGTCAAGGAGGCTACCGAGGACGAGGTCGCTGCAGAAATAGTACACTCAAATGCTCATACTGCAACAAAATTGGGTACTCCAAAAAGTTCTATTGGAGCAACCCATAAGAAGCAAGTTTTGCTGAAGAAGAAGAAGAACATTTTTTATTTATGATGAGAACCATAGCAAGAGAAGAGAAAACTGAAATCTGGTACATAGACAGTGGGTGTTCTCATCACATGACCGGAGATCGATCAAAATTTAAAGAACTCGACGAGACTGTCGAGTCACAGGTGCGACTTGGAGATGATAAACAGCTACAAATTGACGGCAAAGGAACAACCAAGATTTCAGTAGGTAATCAGAAAAAACTTATTAAAGATGTGCATTTTGCTCCTTGTCTAGCATACAATCTGCTAAGTGTCGGTCAATTGATTGAATCAGGTTACGTAGTATTATTTGATGACCTTAAATGTTCGGTGAAACATAAATCTACTGATAAGGTATTTGCTTGTGCTTCTATGTCATCAAATCGGATGTCTGCTCTTGATTTCACTATGAAAACAGAAGCAGTTATGGTGAGCAGAGCTATTGCAGAAAATGAGTTGGGGCATCAACGATATAGGCACCTAAATATCAAAGGGCTTCAAATGTTGAAAAACAAGCAAATGGTGAGTGGTCTTCCTGACATTACGTCATTGGAGAAAGTCTGCGAGGGATGCATGGCTGGATAGCAAACAAGACAATCGTTTCCGATAGGTAAGTCAAAAAGAGCAGAAGATATTCTTGAACTCATCCATGCTGATCTGTGCGGTCTAATGAGAATAGAATCATTAGCTGGGAATAAATATTTTCTTCTATTTACTGACGATGCTAGCAGGATGAATTGGGTATATTTCTTGAAGCATAAATCAGAAACCTTAGAGTATTTCAAGAAGTTCAAGGCCTTTGTGGAAAAACAAAGTGAAAAAGTTCTGAAGATACTCCGTATTGACAGACAAGGTGAGTTCAACTCAAAAGAGTTTGAAGCTTTCTGTGATGAACAGGGAATAAAGAGACAACTTACAGCTCCTTATACTCCTGAGCAGAATGGTGTGGTCGAATGGAAGAATCGGACCATCATCGAAATGGCTCGATCTATGTTAAAACAAAAGGGAATGCCTGATTGTTTTTGGGCTGAAGGAGTCGCTATTGCTGTTCATATCTTAAATATTTCACCAACTAAGGAAGTATGGGATCAGACCCCTTACGAAGCATGGAGCGGAAGCAAGCCCTCGGTAAGTCATCTACAAATTTTTGGGTGCATCTACCACGTTTTACTTACTTTAGATCGACACAAACTGGACAAGCAGTCACAGAAGCATGTTTTTATTAGTTATTGCTCTAAATCTAAAGCTTACCGACTTTATGAACCCTTAATTGGGAAAATTATTATTAGTCGAAATGTTGTATTTGATGAGCAAGCTAGTTGGAATTGGAATACCAAAGACAACAATCAAATTCCTCAAGTCGTGATTGAAGAGGAACAAAGTGTACTTGAGCAAGACAAGCCCCAAGAAGATGATCCGTAAAAATCACGATCAACTTCTTCATCCGAAGAATCTTCTCCAAAACAATCAAATCAACTCTACAGAAGCAATCGTGGTTGAGTTCCTCGACGTCGGTTTGAGATTGAGGGGGAGACTACTCAATCGTTGGTCCTTTATGTTGGGGATCCAGTCACCGTAGAAGAAGCCATGGAAAGAGAAGAATGGAGAATTGCAATGAGAGAAGAACCGTCGGCAATCCAAAGAAATCAAACGTGGGAGTTGGTCGATCTTCCTAAAGGTAAAAATTTAATCAGTTTGAAGTGGATTTTCAAAACGAAATATTTAGCAGATGGAAGTATTCAAAAGCATAAAGCAAGGCTAGTGGTAAGAGGATTCACGCAGCAACAAGGAATTGATTACGAAGAGACATTCTCTCCAGTAGCCAGATTTGAGATGGTGAGAACAATTCTTGCAGTTGCAGCTCAAAAACAATGGAAAGTACATCAGTTTGACGTTAAGTCCGCTTTCTTGAATGGCAAACTAAAGGAGGAGGTATATGTGAGCCAACCACCAGGTTTTGAAAATAATGCTGAGTAGAACAAAGTATTTCGCTTGTGGAAAGCTCTCTATGGGCTTAAACAAGCACCGCGTGCTTGGTATAGCAAGATCGACGAGTTCTTTCACACAAACGGTTTTGAGAGGAGCTTTCATGAACCAACGCTCTATGTGCAAAAGGCAAGGTACCAATAATCTGCTCATAGTAAGTCTTTATGTGGATGATATGATCTATATCGGCTCATCTTTACAAATTATACATGAGTTTCAAGTTTCAATGAAAAAGATGTTTGATATGACGGATTTGGGAGAATTGCAGTATTTTCTAGGACTGGAAATTATTCAAACTTGGGAAGGAATTTTTATGTCACAAAAAAATATGTGGAGGATACACTGAAAAAGTTTAATATGCAGGGGTGCAAGATCACTTCAACACTAATAGATATCAGTGAAAAATTGAAATCAAATGATGAAACTGGAGTGACAGATGCAAGAATTTATAGAAGTCTGATTGGAAGGTTAATATATCTTACTCATTCGCGTCCAGATATTACTTATACTGTTGGTGTTCTATCTCGATTCATGCATAGCCCAACAAGGCACCATTTCGGAGTTGCAAAGAGAGTTCTACGTTATTTAGCAGGCACGAAAGGTTATGGAATTTGGTTTTGCAAAACTGAAGATTTCAGACTTAAGGGATTCACAGACAGCGATTGGGCCGACTCTATGGAAGACAGGAGAAGCACCTCCGGCAGTTGTTTTGTTCTGGGTACAGCTGCCATTTCTTAGAGTTCGAAGAAATAGGTCACAACAGCTTTATCCTCGACAGAAGCTGAATACGTAGCAGCTGCTGCAGCTAGCTGTCAAGCGGTGTGGCTATGACGAATTCTCAATGACTTAGGGCATGAACAAACTAAAGCTACCAACATAAAATGTGACAAAAAATCAACGGTTATGTTGGCAAAGAATCCAGTACACCACAGCCGAACCAAGCACATTGAAATCAAGCACCACTTCATAAGGGAGCTTATTGCAAAAGAAGAGGTTTAATTGGAAGAGTGTCGAAGTGATGAGCAAATTGTAGACTTATTGACAAAAAATCTACCTCAAGTAAAACATAAGGAATTTAGCACCAAACTGGAACTTTCAACGCTCGAATGAAGGGGGAGTGTTGAGTTTTTTAATTCTCACATGTCTGGTATAGTTAATGTTGAATAAGTCTTCCTATGATATTTTCACTCAACAGGAATTAATCCAGTAGTTGAGATTCTTTAGGCTGAATATTTTCTTCTTTACGTGAACGTTTGTTTTCTGTATTGCTTATTTAAAGGCACTGAAGCTTTCTTGAATAAGAATCACTCAGTATCAAAAGTTGCTTTCAATTTTTCTTCTTGTCTTGATCATAACTCCAACAGCATCACTTGATTTCTAGAGACTTTGTAAGAGGAGAGCTCTTAGTTCTGACATCTCCCTCTCCACCTTCTCCGTTCTGTTTTGGATCTCCACAAACATCCTTTCCATTGAAGTTTTCAAACTTTCATCCATTCTTTGAAGTTCCACGCTCCTAGTGCTTTCGGCCATGATTGATGCTTACAGAATCGATTCTCTGATACCAATTGTTAGAAAATTAAGAATCCTAATGGAATTAGCATACGTAGGTTGAGAATGTGTCAAAAAAAGGAAATGCACATTAAGGAGAGAGAATACACAGAATTAGAGGGAAAACATAAGATCCATTCATAGAGAGAAGGATTACACGAGGCACACACACTGAATGACATCCTGTTGGAGCCACACGCATTCGGCTTAAACCCAGCTACTACATTCCCCTACAACTCATCCCCATTCTATTACTATGGTTCCACTATTAGTTAAACGTTGTGTATTGCCTCTCTGTCTCTTAACTTGACGTTCGTCCCTTTCTTATTTCTGCGTCATCTTCTCCAATCATTCGATAACATCTTTGAATCTGAATACTGTTCTTACGGTGAAGTTTCTCTTGGATCTGCTTCTTTTCATTGTGATTTCCTTCAAAAGATGATTGCCCTCGATCTGGGGTGGTCGATTTCTGTATGATGGAATATATTTTAAGACCAAGCTTTAGCCTTTAGCACCATTATGTTGTAAGTTATGATATTTCTATCTGAGAGAAAGGGAAACTACAAATCGACAAAGATCTGAAAAGAAGATGATTTGGCCTTTGCATAAGTTTCTGCAGTCTCTAATTCTGAGATTTGCTTGGAAATGTAGAACCATAAACCCTGCTCTAAAGTAGTACTTAATTAGCTTTGCATTTTGAGTAAAAATGCAACACTGCATTTACAGAACTGAAAGAGATCTGGAATTCCGATGGAAATTGCTGTTAGATTTACGGCTAGGGACAAGGACACTGGCCCTCAATCTCGCCTCACTCGCACCTTCAAAGAGGCATATATCTTCTCTTCAATGATAGTTGTAATCTAGTAGCTTTAAATTCCCCTGAGAAAAGTGAGTACTTTTTGTGGATTGAAAACCAGAATAACATGATGGAGATAAACCCCTTTGGAATAATAGATACTTGGATTTATTTTAATAGGCTGGTTGGATTCTGAATTTTGTAGTGTCATCTAAATGCCATTCACGTTTATTTCTTTGGACATAGGCTACAAACTCATTTAATTTCCTGGAAACATAATGTTAGTAGTGTGCCCTAGGCCAATGGATGTTTGTCATTCATGTATTAACATTATGACTTGTTAATAATATATTATG
>JANTNU010485581.1:0-11393 GCA_024752395.1 Erythroxylum havanense
TTACATGTGCAAAATTTACTATTCACGTGTATATATGAATGCATGAACATAGCAAAACAATTTTAAACACTCCTAACATGTTCCAAATTACTATTTTACCCTTCTCATCGGTAATGGGATGTTACACCGGAAGCGGGGTCCAATACAGTTGTGGTATTAGAGCAAGAGTTGGGTTCTGGAATCGGTGCCCAACAAAGAGTCATCTATACAAAGGGGTTTGCCAAGAGATCCCAAAATATAGAGAATCGTAATATCACCCAACTTACTTGTTGCACCTAATGAAATATCACCCAACTTGTTCTTCCTAGTAGAATAATAACCTTTAAAGCATAGATCAGAGAGCCCTATATTATATAAATAACTAATTAATTTTGTAAAATTGGGTCTATGACTAAGCAAGTTCCCTTTAGATTTATGAAAGAACAAGGAATAGTTGAAATCTCCCAATATAAACTATGGAATTGATCCACTTGAACCAATATCAATAAGGTTAGCCCATAAGTTATTCCCCAAAGAGGCATGTTATTAAAAGCATAAACAAAAATGACTTACACCTTGAATAAAGAAGGCAAGAAAGTTAAAGTAACATGCATATATTAATCAGTTTGCCAAAAATGGGTTATCATCACTTTATTATAGTTAAAAAACCACAGTAATCCTATGGTTTTAATGAGACTGTTGACTGCTTAAAATACTTTAATTCCTATTAACAAAAGTGAAGCCCTATCCTAAATGATGAGCCTTCATTTTATTTTTTCTAGGAAGACAATCATAACAAAAAATTTTATGACAAAAAGTCCTTAATCACCACCAAGAATACCCACTGTTTTAGTTTGTAGAATAACCTAAAAAGGGGACAAATCTTTTCTATTTTCCATGTTACTCTCATTAATAATCCATGGGTTGGAGCTATAGGCATATTCACTTCTGAAGATTCAACAGTGTGTGGTAAATGTCTGCTCAAGTTTTGGTCTTTATGGGAGGGAGATTGGTGAGTATTCATAAGCTCATCAAATTTTCCAATTTTCAATAACTTCTTATTTGCTCTCCATTCCTTTGGTTGTTTGCATTTGTTAGGTTTTTTTGGTAGCTTAAGAATATTTCTATCTGAACAAGGTTCTTTGCCTTCTCCAAATTAAGAATTTTCAAAATGTCAAATGGCTATTTGTCTAACTTCACTTTGATGTAACTATAAAAAGAAATCCTTCTCAAAGATGATGTATCTTCATCTAAAGCCAATCTTTCTCAAAGATGTTGTATCTTCATCTAAACTTAAAGGATTATTTCTTTCTTAACAAGGTTTTATTCCTTATACAATTTGAGAGTTTTCAAAGAGCCAAATGGCTATTTATCTAACTTTACTAACTTAAATCAAGAAAAGCCAACCCTTCTTAAAGATATTGTATTTTTATCTAAACATAAAGATATCTAGAACACGCTTAAAATGTGACTCAACCCATTTTGTTGACCAATACTCTAATATAACACGATAGAAATTCACTATATGTTTTAGCTTCTTAAGTTTAAGCACCAAGCATCATTTCTATAAGAACAGGGGCATCCCTCCTATATGCCATAGGCTAACTTTTAAGATCTTGATCATTCAAGATTCATAATTAAACTTAGAAAGGAATGTATCCACTTTGTTAATAAAGTCTACTTAAGAACAAATCTATCCCAATTGTGGCTACCTAAATAGCGAAAAAGTTACCCATTTATCAACAAAAAATACCACCAACTTCGTGTTTCTTTAGAATAATGAGCATAAATAGGGAAAATATAAGAGACAAACAGAGACCACCACAATTATTAATTCCAAATCCTTGTATTTACTGCTTGAGAAATGATATTTGATATAGTTGACTTTAGAGAGGATGGATTATTATAAGCATTGTTAATATTGACATTAGTTCTAAAACTATAAGAAACTAAGCTTCTTTCTTGTTACTCCTAAAATAGTCATCATTTGTACCATAGGCTTATGTTGGGAAATCAACCAAGATCAAATCATAAGTGCAATTAATTTTGTTATAACTTTTAAAGATCACTTTAATAGAATATCTTGAAGCAAGAGTAAGGAAATAAAATGGTTAAAGATAAAGTTTATTCAGGTATCTTGTAAGACTTTTTTTTAATATGAAGTTATTAATCGTAAGTTTTTCAATTATCAACTTGTAACGGTACCTACAAATCAAGTAAATAGAGCTTAACAATTAAAAGGGATTGACAGAAGCACTAGCTCTCTTATGTCTTTCCTTTTTTAGAGAAAGACTAAGATTTTATAGTCTAACTAAAATTAAACTGTTAATTATAATTAAAGTCTAGCTCTAATTATAATTTAATCTTAATAAAATTAAATATCTCATTTTTAACTCCTAATATTTCTTAAATTTCATAATTAAGTCTAACTTAATTTAAATTATTTTTCTTTAATTACTCTATATGTGTGATACATTAGATTCTTAATATGTTGATAATAATTGTAAATTCTAATTATAATTCTAATTCATAATTAGAATTACATAAGTTAAAAATCTTTTTAATTTTTCTTTAGTTATTCAATTAAATAATTTATAATCATAATCAAGGTTGACGTTTAGAAACATGATCACCTAAATTTTAGGAATATCAAAGTAGTTTCACTTAACCTATTTATTCATGGTTATAACACATAACTTAATCATTTTATCATTCAATGCTCTAATAGACAAAGAACATGTAATTAGTGTTTAATCTATTTAAATTCAATCACATTCATTCTTGTTAATTATTAATTAATTTATAATTAATATTTGAAAAAGACCTTTTAAATGTCAATGCACTCTAGCTAAAGAATTCTTAAATCATTATTAATTAATAATAGTATAACATTCTTTCTAATTACATTAGAGTAATGAATCATTTATTAATTTACTTAGTTATCTTTATATAGTTCATTCTATATCCAAGTAATACTAATTAAACTATCGTAACTAGAATATATCATAAATAACATCAAAACACAGTAATTCTCACATGAGATACATTGATAATATCAAGTCTAAATATTAATTATGCAACAATCATAATGAGGACTTCTACAGATAGGGTTAATTACCAAAAAGAGACCAAACTTTCGTCAAATTTTCAATTATAGCCCGAATTTTAAAAAGTAACAATAAAATGCCCAAATTTTCAATTTTTTCAATTTTAGCTCGAACTTCAAAAAATAGCAGTAAAATGTTCAAACTTTAATTTTTTTTCAATTCTAGCTCAACGTTAGAGTTTCTGTTAAGTTTGTTTACGTGACTTGCCACATGTTTTAAAAACCTTAACTATTAACATATGTCAGGAAAAATTAGCACAACAAATGAAGATTAATAAAAAAGGCGTCATTGTTTAAAATGACCTAAATCAAATTACGCAGCCCCAACGACCTTATGCTTTGATTTCAATTTTTTTCTTCGCTTTCAATTTGCTTTCTCGATGCCCTTACCTTTCGATTTTCATATTACACAGCCCTGACACCCTCACACTAAGGGCATCAAGAGAACAAACTAAAATGAAGAGCTTATCAGTGCAGTATGCTATAATGCGAGAGCAATTTGGGATGTCAAAAGAACAAATAGAAAACAAAGGACTAAAAGCACTAGGATAAAAATAGATAATATCATATTAGAATTGAAGAAAATTAAAAGTTTGAGTATTTTATTACCACTTTTTGAATTTTGGGCTGTAATTGAAAAAAATTGAAAGTTTGGACATTTTATTGCTACTTTTTAAAGTTCGGGCTATAATTAAAAAATTGATGAAAGTTTGAGTTTTTTTTTGTAATTAACCCTCCACAGATATAAAAGTAATGTTCTACTCAGGATCGTCATCCTCAAGCTAGTTTAGTAAGCACCACGCATTTGTTAAGTATCTCCATTATTTAATTTATGATATCAATTATTTTTTATAAGAAAGAAATATAATTGTTCTAGTTTTATTGTTTCATTATTATTCTGTCTTAATTAAACTATGACTAGGAATAATTTAATAATAATATCTAAATACAATTGGAATCTTATAATTATGATCTCATACTAATTTAATTGTTAATAATTATTTTAGGAATTTTGTTTTTAGTCTTAAGCATTAGATATAATTAGTAAAATATATAAATATAAAAAAAAGCTTTTATTTAATAAATTAATAATGTTTTACATTAAGTGTGATCAATTGATTAGCTATAAGAGCTTAAAATAATAATCTCTTAATTATGCTATAATTAATTGTCCATTTATATAATACCATATCCATCGATATGTTGATCATATCTATTTTAAGATAACAATTTAGCAAGAGGATCTACAAGATTCTCTTCAATGAGCTCTAACAATATTATAACGTCTTTTTGCTCCACTATCTCCACTATCTCCCTAATCAAATGAAACTTCTTCAGTATATGTTTGGGCAATTGATGATACCTTAGTTTCTTTACCTATGTAATATCACCATTACTATTATAATACAATATTATCAACTTAGTGATGCTATGAACCACTTTAAGTTCAAAGATGAACGTTTTGATCCAAATAACTTCCTTTCCACCTTAGACATTAAAATGTTCTCTTCTATAGATGTATAACCAATGATGTTTGGTTTTTTAAAACTCCTCCAACTTATTGTGCACTACCATTTAAAGTAAAGATATACTATAACTGTGAATTGTTATCATTATAATCGATGAGTGTTTGATATGCATATAAATGTCAATGCCACTAAAGTTTTTTATGTTTTATATCTACTCCTTGCTAATTAGGCAAATGTACTTATCATTGGTAACAAAGATAATAACAAATATGGATCAAATCCTTTAAAGAAATAATGTGGATTAGACTGTCTATAATCATTAATTAGTCTAAAGATAATAATTAGAAAGATGATTTTTATGGACTTTTGAATAATGTAATATAAAATTAAACTAATACTAAAAATTAACCAAGAAAATCAATCATAAGACAATGAATCAAAAAAGAATGCAATTAAATAAATATTTTTATATTAGTATTTCTCTTGATAGTACTTTTGATTTCATAATCTAATTAACCTAGATTGGATATATTCGCTAGACTAGTAGGATCTCCTAGACATTAAGACTGGACTCTTTCAATTTATAACCATCTACTTTTTAGTTAAACCTTTTCTCTACCATCGCTAACACCTTTTTAAGAGTCCTAAGATTTGTGAAATATTATAAAAGGATTTACCTTAATTCTATAAAGATTACGTAGGTCTTTTCACCCTATTTAACCCCTCTACCTAAGCCACAATCCATTCATAAGCAGGCTCTCTCGAGTCACCTATAACTAAATTTAGATCACGTTTAGATGCCAACATAAGTAAATCAAAACTAAAACCAATTAAACATAGCTCAAGCAAATATATTGCATATCATAAATTGCACTTAATCAATCTATAAAAGATAACCAATATAGTTTTCCCTTACTAAATATATAGAAGTGTTTATTAACCATATTAAAATAGAAAAGTCATGATAAAAATAAATTTAGATAAACTCTCAATTTTTGTGTACAGTTTGATTCACTGAGATGATGTTAGGTCTTGGTTATCTAATGAAAAAAAAAACTTAAATTTAACCTCTATAAGGTTAGAGAAGCCTTTTTATACCATAGCTTTTAAGATATTTGTAATATGTATTTTTTATAACAGTTTAGTAAATTCCTCTAAGAAATTCGTGTTTCTGCACTTTAATATGTTTTGACCTACCTAATACATGGTATGGAGTATAATTACGATCCAAATCGAGGGTCTTGTTATTTCTTATAGGTGATGGATATGATCCTTGGCACTACTGAGTTAGTAAGATATGGACCGCACTATTTCTTTCAAATAAATACTAATCATATTGCATAAATGTATCTTTGAACTGTAAATCTTATTAATTTTTTCTTGCACACTATCTCCTATATGGTTGTGGTTTAGGCTATGTCATTTGTTGTATTTAATCCTTCTAGAGCACTACGAACTGACATATGGGCATGAGGCAGATTGTGTTCCTTCAAGAATGATGATATTCTTTATGATTTTCCCCACACTTAAGCTTTTACTTGTCCTTCAACAAATCAATTCAATTATTATTAACTTAAAAAGGTGACAATTCTAAGATAAAATTTTAATAACTCAGTCAAAGTAATCAAGAATATCCATTTTTTATTCAGGTGCATTGCCCATCAATTAGTTAAACATTTAGTTAATTGTATTAAATCATAATTTAATTCAATTTAACCTAATAATCCTTCAATGATCAATTCAATTTACAAAAGTTAAACCTGATGCATAAAGTAGATGTATACAAGCAAGATGCTTAAGCTTTCAACATTTTATTAATCAAAATTAATAGCAAACTTTGC
Organism: Erythroxylum havanense; assembly: GCA_024752395.1. Taxonomy (NCBI): domain Eukaryota; kingdom Viridiplantae; phylum Streptophyta; class Magnoliopsida; order Malpighiales; family Erythroxylaceae; genus Erythroxylum; species Erythroxylum havanense. The sequence goes on from JANTNU010485581.1 coordinate 6,396, forward strand.
ATTTACAAAGGAGTATTTAGAGGCTTATTTGAAAAGTCACTTAACCTTTTAACATGAAAATAAACACCTTACCATAAATGCTTTGAATTACTTGGTTGGTTATAATTTCAAATGGCTACTAACACAACTTTTTGACTTTAAACTTTTCTCTTAAGTTTAATGAAGTGAATTTATTTATGCTCTCATATTTATATTTTATATTTTGTTTTTATCTATATATTTTTATGGGGATAATAAAATTCTTAGAAAAATCTTTTTCTATATAAAAATATGCATAAATTATTTAAAAAAATTGTTATAATACAAATCAAGTGTCTGTTGTCATAATTATGAGAACAAGTTGGAACTAAATTAGTTATCAATGCTCATAATCATTGGCCTCAACTAATTGAATTAAAAAAAACTTATAATCTGTCATCTTGAACAATATTCTTTCATGGTAAAAAATTTCTTAGAATTTTTCCATTGTAATCTAATTGTAAAGAAATTGATAAGAAAAATAAGGCTTATAAATAGTTAATTCCCTACTTCACTTAAGTTGTATATTATCCTTAATATACACAATATAAAGAATGAAATTAAAATTTTAAGAAAATAAATTTAAAAGAGAGGAAAATAAAAAAGAAGTAGAAACGTCTCTAATCCTTATTTGTTATTCATTATCTAAGGTAATTTTTTATTAAATTCTAGAAATTATTTATAATTTACATTTGTCTCTTCCTTTTAAGTGCATTAATTAGTTATGGAACTTTAGATGCTCAGTCAAGCTCAACAACACATAGGAAATACAAATGTTATAATGGGTTCAACTTTCTCTCTACCTAATGGAACATAAATGTTATTGGCCTACCTAGCCAATCGTATATGCCTGCATTTCAAGGTCAACAATGCACATGCAAAAACTAAAAGTTAAGTCTAAAAAAGAATTAAAAAACCTAGGTTGCTAACTACTCTAGTCAGATAAAAGCCTTTATATATTGCACCATGCATTTTATTATCCATCTATTCCATAGTATCTGGTGAAACAATAACTAAGCTGATACGGTATCCTTACAAATATGCACTACAAATAGAAGTAATTCCTACATGTGACTACTCTTACACTCTTCTTTCTCTCTAAAAGTGAATGAATTATCACCCTATGTAAGTATCTAAATGCAACAAAGGTAATATGAGTGCATTTGTTTATTGACCAGCCATAATTAGACTTGCTTATTATTATGGTTTGCCAAAATTTCCTAAGCTTCCTCTTATAAAGCTCGATTGGGAAATTAGTTCCAAATTTTGTAAAGCCCTCCATTTTCACCCACAAGGGCATGCAAAATCCATATGAAACTCTAAACTCCTTTAAGAAAAAAAAAATCTAATTCCCTTAACTTTGCATCTTTCAAATCAACATACCTAATCATGTCTAACATAGTTAAAATTTCCCAACAGATTTTTTAATAAGCATTATCAACCACATCAAAAGTCAGTTTACACCATTTAGCCTACATAACTCCTTACTTCATCCACTAAAGCCACACTTCCCAAACCAAACCATTTAAGTTTATTCTTTTATTTTCTTCAAATTATATAAGTTTCAAGTAAGCATATCATTCAAAAATGGTTGTCATCATGAAATGTATGCATAAGGTATTCCTTATGTTATAAACTTTTAGCTTGTGTTTATGCTCTACTTTTATAGCCAGCTCAAACAGTTTGTTCCTTCTTTCTTTTTCTTAAAGCATATTGGTAACTCATGGTTATGCATAGGGGCAAGTGTGCAAATCAAAATTAGGTGAAGAATTGCTCATGATTATGGAAATTCCCAAAAGTTGAAGTTTTAAGGCTTACCTTTCTAAAGTATGAATTTAGAGGAGAAAATGTTAGTGAATCTTAGTAAGAATAAATGGGCAATATCAAAACTCTAGTAGCTTTGACTTAGGGATCAAATCGTGGTAGAGGAAGTTCAAAGAAATTGAGAGTAAAATAAAGATGGAGACTTAAGTGGTGGTTTGGTGCAACCCTATAGTTTTTAAAATTTTAGTGACATGGTCTATGATATAGTTGTGACATATATTATGGACCATTCTAGTTTAAAAATTTATGAGATACTATTTAGGATTAGAAACGGCAGTGGGTTGCGCAGGCTTGAGCTAGAAAGATTAGACCTCGACCTAACCTAAGGCTCGATCGAGCTTATTAGACTTGAAGCCCAATTAGGCCCAGGCTAGCCCCACTTTTTTTTTTGAAATTTTTAATAGAGAAATTAAAAATATAATATGAGAAATTCAATTAATTGAAGTTATGAATTTTAATTAACTAATACAAATTGAGATTTTATAATGAATGAATATATAAAACATAGATATATTGATAAAATGAATAAGATGAAACAAACTTAATTAATAAAGGTGGATAGAATTATAGGGAATGAAAAAATGATTATATATAAAGTGAGAAATTCAATTAATTGAAGTTATTAATTTCAATTAATTAATAAAAATTGAGTTTTTATAATGAATAAATACATAAAACGTACATATATTGATAAAATGAATATGATAAAACCAAATTCATTGGTGAAGGAGAATATGATTATAGGAAATAAAAAATTATATATAAAGTGAGAAATTCAATTAATTAAAGTTATGAATTTCACTTGATTAATAAAAATTGAAACTTTATAATTAATGAATATATAAACGTACATATATTGATAAAATGAATAAGATGAAACCAAATTCATTAATGAAGGAGGAAACGATCATAGGAAATAAAAAATATTATATATAATTTGAGGAATTTAATTAATTGAACTTACGAATTTCAATTGATTAATAAAAATTGAGATCATAAAATGAATGAATATACAAAATGTACATATATTGATAAAATGAATAAGTTGAAACCAAATTCATTAATGAAGGAAGATATAATTATAGGAAATGAGAAAATTATTATATATAAAGTGAGAAATTAAATGAGTTGAAGTTACGAATTTCAATTGATTAGTAAAAATTGAGATTTCATAATGAACGAATATAGAAAACATACATACATTGTTAAAATGAATAAGAAGAAACCAAATTTATTAATGAAGGAGGATAGGAATATAGAAAGTGAAACAAAAGTAGGATTATAGGGGGAAAATTATATATAACGTGACATTCAATTAATTGAAGTTATGAATTTCAATTGATTAATAAAAATTGAGATTCTATAATAAATGAATATATAAAACATGCATATATTGATAAACTAAATAAGATGAAACCAAATTCATTAATGAAAGAGGATATAGTTATAGGAAATAAAAAAGATTATATATAAAGTGAAAATTTCAATTAATTGAAGTTATGAATTTCAATTGATTAATAAAAATGGAGATTTTATAATGAACGATTATATAAACATACAAATATTGATAAAATGAATAAGATAACACAAAATTTATTAATGAAGGAGGATAGAATTGTAAGAAATGAAAAAAAAAAGATTATATATGAAGTGAGAAATTCAATTAATTAAAGTTACAAATTTTAATTGATTAATAAAAATTGTGATTTTATCATGAATTAATATATAAAGTCAAATTCATTAATGAAGGAGGATATGATTATAGGAAATAAAAAAGATTATATATAAAGTGAGAAATTCAATTAATGGAAATTACAAATATATTGATAAAATAAATAAGATGAAACCAATTTCATCAATGAAGGAGGGCAAGGTTATACAAAATGAAAAAATATTATATATAAAGTGAGAAATTTAATCAATTGAAGTTACAAATTTCAATTGATTAATAAAAATTGAGATTTTATAATAAAGGAATACATAAAATGTATATATATTGATATAGTCAATAAGATGAAACCAAATTCATTAATGAAGGAGGATAGAATTGTAGGAAACAAAAATTATATATAAAGAAAGAAATTCATTTGATAAGAACAAAATTTATTAGTTGATGATAATTTACAAAGATGATTATCCAAATTTTTAAACGATATAATTTACAAAAAATCAAGATAAAGTCATGAAATAATATTCTAGTCTAGGAATGTGAGAGTAAAGACTAAAGACTGGAGACTGGAGAGAGTAGCAAATCGTTGTAGTCAAGATCGTCAATAGTTTGCTCACTTCTTCTATATATTGAAACATTATTATAATATTAAAACTAAAGAAATATTAAGCATATAATATTTTATCAAAATAATGTCCATTTGATTGATGAATATGAGTAGGTGTATGACTAGTCACCTCCACATCAGTACCTATGATTGTATAAATATACAAATTTAGAAAACAATATAAGGTAAGATAAGATTAAAAAATACAAAATTAAAATATCAATACGAAAAGAGTTTACCCTTAATATCTTCATCATCTAACCAACTTAGGGCATACACGAGGGCTTCAATAGTACAAGAATAAAGTTGAGTACAATGAGGACTAATAACCTCATCACCAGTGCTAAAAGCATACTTGGAAGCAACATTCAATGATGGAATTGCTAATAGGTCTCATACAATTATTTGCATGATCAGAAAACTATTTATATAACTTTTACACCATAATAATACATCAAACTGCACAACTTCAACTTCAACCACACAATCTTCTCATATCATACGATTTCCTAGCCCTTTTTTCTTTCATGAATTTTGTAAGTGAAATTAATAAACTACTCTTAAAAGATGAGCCCAAACTTGACACTGAATCCAAAACTAAACAACCTAAACTACTGCAATCTCAATCTTGAATTTTGTCAATTCTAAGCTGATAATCATTAAAAAAATCATACTAGAGCTGTTTAAAGACATTTATATGCTTTTGAGCCCGATCACCATATAATACATTATTTATAAAATTAGCCATCTGATCGCGGCTTATCGTTCAATTCAAGAATTGATCCTTGGAAACCGGTCAAAATTAATTTATACCAAGAATTGCAACACAGGGTGCAACCTCGGGTCAATCCTCAAGAAACCAGTGTACTAATTGATCCTA
>JANTNU010486813.1:0-11380 GCA_024752395.1 Erythroxylum havanense
TTAGTTTGGTAAAGTTGAGATTTTAGTTAAAAAGAAATGAAAAGAAAGAAAGAATGGGAATATGAGATTAAATTATGAGTGAGTAAGAAAAAAAATTTATACCAGATTTCGGAATGGTACGTCTTAGGGTTTCCAACGCGATTATATTCATCGATTCGTTGTTGTTCTTGGTTCTTTGGTTCTCTCGGATGTCGAAATTTGTGTCAATTGAATTGATTCGCTTGATTTCAGTTCAATTACTCCATTTGTATGTTTTGCCTTCGATTCTGTTTTTCATTCTTCGTTTTCCGGTTAGGATCCGATTTCCAGATCGGGTCCCAACACCAATAGTGGTAAACAATTATCACGATATCCAAAGACCTAATGTTTGTGCTCAACACTTTCATATTTCGCCTAGACTCATCAATTTGGTTCAGACAAATTAGTTTGGAGGAGCACCAATGGAGGATCCAAATGACCATCTTGCAAGCTTCCAGGAATTATGTGACACTATCAAGACTGAAGGGGCAACGGAAGATGACATTAGGCTCACTTTGTTCCCATTTTCTCTTAGGGAAAAAGCAAAGAATTGGCTTCACTCAATTTCTGCTGATAGAATGCAAACTTGGCAAGAGCTGATGACATAGCAGTTCTTGATTAAATTTTTCCCACCTAGTAAAGCCGTGAAGTTAAGAGCAGAGATCATTACATTTAGACCGCATGACTTAGAACCATTGCATGAAGCTTGGGAGAGGTACAAAGACCTTTTGAGAAAGTGTCCACATCACGGATACCAAGAGTGGGTACAAGCAGAAATGTTCTACAACAGGTTGAATAGCCAGACTCGAACCATTGTGGATGCAACAGCAGGTAGTATTCTAATGAGAAAAACATCTTAAGAAGCATGTGTATTATTGGAAGATATGGCTTCAAACAGCTATCAGTGGCCCTCCGAGATAAATAATGGAAAGAGAGGAATTCTAAAAGTGGACCAAGTAACTCAGTTATCGACTCAATTGGCATCCCTATCTAATCAATTTTCAAAATTCATGTCAAAGGAAAGACAAAATGAGCAGGTGGTAGCTACTAGTCATTCATTCTACACCAATGATGAGGGGGTGGAACAAGCCCAGTTTGTAAACCAAAGAAACTTGGGATTTAAGTCACAGCCAATGGGAAATCAATATGGTCAAGGTTACAACTCTAAGGAGCAATATAATTATGGTATTCAAAGGAACATGCCTCATTCACCTGGATATGGACCACCATTGGCAGAACGAAGACCTTCCTTGGAAGAAATGATTGGCACTTTTGTAACTAAGACAAGAAACTGTTTTCACAAGAATGAGAAGGAGATGGATGAGCTAAAGATGTAAGTAACTAGTATGGGGACTTCAGTGAATAGTTTGGAAGTTCAATTGGGACAACTTGCAAGTGTTGTTAGAAATTTGAATCAGATGACATTTTCAAGTAATATTGAAACTCAAGGCTATCATTCTGCGAATTGGAAAAGAATTGGAAGAGGTGAAACCTAAAGAACAAAGCTCGACTCAGTCCAATGTTAATGAAGGAAAGAATATTTATGAAGAAGCAAGTGCACCTACACAAGTTAAGAAGGAATTTAGTTCAGAGAAGAAATTAGAAGGAGAATTGCAAAAAAAAAATCATCCCCAAGCTGCCATATCCTCAAAGATTTTAGCGGAAGCAAATCATTGATCAATTTGCAAAATTCCTTGAAGTCTTTAAGAAACTTGAGATCAACATTCCCTTTATTGAAGCGATTAAGCAAGTACCGAATTATGTAAAAATCATCAAGGACATTGTTACCAAAAAGAGGAGATTTGGAGACTATGAGACAGTATTGATGACCGAGGAGTGTAGTGTAGTCTTGCAAAGAAAGTTGCCACAGAAATTGAAAGATCCGGGAAGCTTCACAATTTCATGTGAGATCGGCAACACACATTTTGGTAAAGTGCTTTGCAATTTGGGGCCAAGCATAAATCTCATGCCTCTTTCCATTTTCTAAAAGCTGGGATTAGGAGAAACCAAGTCATTGACAATTTGCCTCCAACTAGCCGATCGTTCTCTAACTTATCCTCGAGGTACTGTAGAAGATGTTCTTGTTCGTGTTGACAAATTTATTCTCCCTGCAGACTTTGTGGTGCTTGACATGGAAGAAGATAAAGAGATCCCGATCATACTTGGGCAACCATTCTTGGCTACCGGAGGCGCAGTGATTGATGTGTAATAAGGGGAATTAAGCTTGCATGTAAATGGCGAGAAAGGAAAGTTCAACATATACAGATCACTCAAACATCCAAGTGACACACTGACTTGCAACCGAAGGGATGTCATATCCTCTTGTGTAGTAACATCTTTTCCTTCCCTTATCTCTAAAGACCCATTATTGACATGTTTGGAATGTATGTTTATCAAAGATGATATGGATGATGATGATGCTGGTTTTATGAAGGTATTGGAATCTGTTGAATATTTGAAAAATTTTAATCAACCCGAGCCTTTGTTTTGTGTGACTAATGCTGATGTTGTTGGTGATGTGAAAGATGTGCACCCATTGATTGATTTGAAACCCTTGCTTGAAAATTTGAAATACGCATTCTTGGATGCTAATTAAACTTTTCCTGTCATTATTTCATCTTCATTGACTCATTTAGAAGAAGAAAAATTGCTGAGAGTGTTAAGGGAGTTAAAAAATGCATTGGGTTGGTCAATTTCAGACATTAAAGAAATTAGTCCTTCTATTGTAATACATAAAATTTTGATGGAGGATTCATTCACCCCTAGCATTGAACCCCAAAGAAGATTGAACCCAGCAATGAAGGAAATGGTTAGGAATAAAATTCAAAAGTGACTTAAGGCTGGAATCATTTACCCAATTTCTGATAGTTCATAGGTTAGTCCTACTCAGGTTGTTCCTAAAAAAGGTGGATTCACTGTAGTTAAAATGATAACAATGAGACTATTTCCACTAGGACAATCATTGAATGGAGGGTTTGCATGGATTATGGGAAGTTGAACAAAGCCACTAGGAAGGACCATTTTCCTTTGCCATTCATAGATCAGATGTTGGATAGACTTGTTAGACATGCATTTTATTATTTTCTAGATGGGTACTCGGGATATAACCAAATAGCCATAGCACCTGAAAATCAAGAAAAGACCACATTTACTTGTCCTTTTGGTACATTTGCATTTAGGCGCATGCCTTTTGGTCTTTACAATGCTCTTGCTACATTTCAACATTGCATGATGGCTATCTTTTTTGATATGGTTAAGAATTTCATGAAAGATTTTATGGATGATTTTTTTTGTTTTTGATGATTCATTTGATAAGTGCTTACATAATTTGTCTCTAGTGTAGAAAAGATGTCAGGATACCAACTTGGTGCTCAATTGGGAGAAATGTCATTTTATGGTGAGGGAAGGAATTGTATTGGGTCACAAAGTGTCTACCCATGGCATTGAAGTGGATCGAGCCAAAACAACAACTATTGAAAAGCTTCTGCCACCGACAAATGTAAAAGGCATCTGCAGTTTTCTTGGACATGCAGGATTTTACTGGAGATTCATCAAAGACTTCTCTAATAAGATCGCCAAACCCCTTTACAATCTCTTAGAGAAGGATGTGAAATTTGAGTTTAATGAGAAATGCTTGCAGGCTTTTGAGTTGATCAAGAAAAAGTTTATTTCAACTCTCGTGATGATCACACCAGATTAACAACAATCGTTTGAAATTGTATGATACGAGTGACTTCACAGTGGGAGCAGCTTTAGGCCAAAGGTGAGGGAAAGTGTTTAGGGTTATCTACTATTCTAGCTAAACTTTGGATGATACCCATAAAAATTATACTACTACAGAGAAGGAAATGTTAGCGGTTGTGTTTGCTTTGGACAAGTTTCGGTCATATATCATTGAGTCCAAGGTTGTGGTTTTCACGTATCATGCAACAATCGGATATTTATTTGTAAAGAAAGATGCCAAGTCGCGACTCATTTGATGGGTGTTACTTTTACAAGAGTTTGATATAGAAACCAAGGACAAAAAGGGGACAAAAAATGCAGTGGCCGATCATCTATCTCGATTAGAGCTTGAGGAATCAAAGCCACCAACACCTATCCTAGAGACTTTCGCAGATGAGCAGTTATTCAGAATCAATGAAAAGTTTCCATGGTTTGTTGAAGTGGTGAATTATTTAGCTACAGGTTTGATTCCTTCGAATTTAAATCCATCCCAAAAGAAAAAGTTCCTATTTGATGCGAAAAGTTATCTATGGGATGAGCCTTTACTATTCAAAGAGGTCCTGATCAAGTGATTCGAAGATGTATCCCAGAAGATGAAGTCCTAGCAATTTTGGAGCATTGTCATTCATCACAATATGGAGGTCATTTTGGCCCAACAAGAATAGCAACAACAGTTCTTCAATCCGGTTCTATTGGCCTACACTCCATAAGGGCAACTATACTTTCACTAAGACGTGTGACCAATATCAACAAATGGGTAATGTCTCACGGCGTCAGGAACTTCCTTTGACCAACATTTTTAGGTAGAACTCTTCAATTTTTGGGGTATTGATTTCAGGGACCATTCTCCAAATATTGTGGACAATCCTATATCCTTTTGGTCGTGGACTATGTATCAAAAAGGGTTGAAGTCATAGCTTCACCAACAAATGACGACAAGGTTGTTCTCAGATTTCTCAAGAAAAATATTTTCACAAGATTCGGCACTCCAAAGACCACTATTAGTGATGAAGGTAGCCACTTTTGTAACAAGCTTCTGAGTAATCTTTTAACCAAATATGGAGTTCGACACAAGGTTGCTTTACCCTACCACCCATAGTCAAATAGCCAAGCTGAAATATCAAATCGAGAGATCAAGGACATTCTTGAGAAGATGGTGAACCCTAATCGGAAAGACTAGGCTCTCAAGCTTGATGATGCATTTTGGGCATATAGGACAACGTTCAAAACTCCAATTGGTTTTTGGACAAGCTTGTCATCTTTTGGTAGAGTTGGAACACAAGGCTTATTGGGTAGTTAGGAAGTTAAATCTTGATTGGCAAAAATCGGTTAAAAATTGATCTCTTCAATTGTGCGAATTGGAAGAATTTCGAAATGAAGCGTATGAGAACTCCAAAATCTACAAAGAGAAAAGTAAGAAATGGCATGACCAACACATCATGAGGAAAGAATTTGCTCCAGGAGAGAAAGATTTACGTTTCAACTCTAGATTGAAGCTTTTTCCAGTAAATTGCGCTCTAGATGGTCGGGGCCTTTTGTTTTGAAGAATGTTACCTCCTATGGAGCGATTGAAGTTGAGGGAAGTGATGGAAGAACTTTCAAAGTGAATGGGCAAAGATTGAAGCATTATTATGGTCAACAGTTGAGAAACATTGCAAGCATTTCAGTCAAAGACCCGTGATCAAATGGCTACGTCGAGCTATCGACATTAAACATAGCATCTATTGGGAGGCACCCCAATCTTATCCTTTCATTTGAGTTCTTTGTTGTTTCAATTTCTTTTTATTGCTTTCATTTGAGTACCTTATTTGCTTTTTATTTGTTTTGTTAGGAATGCAAGATTGGAGCTGTGAATTGTAATTTCAAGTCGCAGAGCCTTCTACACTCCAGGGAGTCCTTATGTTCTCTTTTCCTTATTAGTATTATTATTTTTTAGACATTCAGGACAATGTTGTGTTTAAGTGTAGAGGGGAGGCTTTAGTTTGTTCTAGGTTATTCGGATTGATGCTATATTGTGAGGGACAAATTGGGGCACCTTCTTGCTCTTGCTTGAACTTGAGAAAATTTTCACGTTAGTTGCATGTTTTATATTAAAAAACATAAATTTTAAGCAAAATTTACATTTGACAAAATTTTCCCAAAAATTACAACAATATTTTCTGTTTTTTTCTTGCATCTGAAGTGTGTTGGCTTTTTTTACGATTTCCAATCGCTAAATAAGTTGTGAGATTTGGTTAATAACGATGAATGTATACACTTGATGAATGGGTTTTCAATGTAACACTTGAACTTTCTAAATAGTAGAGTGACCTTGAAACTATGTTGTATTGACTTAATAGATGACCTATGTGAGCTCTTATGCCTTCAACATTATTCTTTGTTGTGTGCATTCTTTCAACGGTATAATTCTCTAGAACTTGCTTAATATCTTGACTTAGCATGCCTACATGAACATGATAAAGGCATCTAGGTTAAACCACTAGAACTTAAAAAGCCAACCTAAAGCATGATTTCCATTAGAAAATCCCTTTGAGCTTTTATCATTTTCTTTGCTTTCCATATTAATAACTTAGCCTTGATCTCATTTTTGTACTCTATACCCTATGGCCAAGGTTAGTAGAGCATCTATTTGGCAAAGTTGAAGATGTGATTTGGTTGACATATGATGATGTGGTAGTAATTCGAATGTTCTACAGTGAAACAAAAACAAAAACAAAAGAAAAAGAGAGAAAGACTTTCTGCCGTAAAAAAAAAAAGAAAGAAAAGAAAAGTGTTTTCCAAGTGTTTCGAATTATATAATTGTCTATGGGAAATGCAAATGGAATAAAAAGAAGTGGAGTTGTTTGTGTTTAATTTACAGAATTATATGCCTAGATGCATACATGTACATGAGTTCTATGATATTCTGTATAACTCTATTACCTTTGTTTTAGCCTTCTCTTATCTTTCTTTTACCTAACCTTTAGACAAGTCCCATTACAACCATTTTTAAGACCTTTTGATTTGTGTATATTATATGCACACTTTGATAATGTTGTCAAGATTAAAAAGCAAGCATATCGAATTTTGAGAGTTACACATTTGAGCCTAAATAGTTTGAGTGTTGGAGTGAATATCAATGAGAGGACTTATTATTTCGATATGGCATAAATTTCCTCTAACTCTATTATGCATTTATGCTAGATTAGTTCGACTGTTACATGTAAATTACATTCATTGATTTTATGTATTGATCGTGGTAAACCGAATTCTAATAATCATGCTTGAATTAATTGATATGGTTGGGGATATGATTTGAATGCTATATACTTAAGTATTTTTCTTCGCATTGCATGTTTTTGCTTTTCTGCACTTTGTTTTTCAGTTTTTTGTAGTTCTACTTTCTGTTCTTTTTCTTACTTGAAGACAAGCAAGAGCCAAGTATGAAGGAATTTGATACACTCATATTTTTATATATGTTTAGGACTTAATTTAGAGTCATTTATATTCATTTTATGTTCATCTTGGTTGGTTTATCATGTTTTAGCAATATTTGAGGTTCGTTGACGTAAAATGCATAAATAAAACAAATAGACTCAAATTGTACTGTTTTTTGGTTTTTGGCAAACTTAACCTTTAGTCATTGTGAGATTTTTATCTCGAGATTGGTTTATTCAAAAATTCTGAAATTTCATACTTAAATTCTTGACTCATTGACGTATTTTTTGGGATCAATTGCAGATTTTTCTGAGCTAGAATTAAAGAGAAATAAATTCTCGAAATTTGCATCAAATTTTGGAGCGCCAGAATGACTTGTCGACGATGTTTTGATCATAATTTTTGACTCAGATGGCGAAATCCCATAATTCAAGTCTCATATTGAAGCTAACTCAAAGAAGAAGATATTGGTAAAATTTGAGCTCTTAAATCATCACCGTTTAATTTTTATGTATTGTCAAATTTGACCTTGAAAAATCCATTCCAACCAACCAAAGATCAACATCAACTCCTACCTTTTAATTATTTCAGCCCATGTACAGCTCACTCTCCACTCCAAAAATAGCCCCCACTTTATGCCACTACCCGACACTTGCCTATAGCCTCCAACACCAACAAAAGATAGCCTCCAATACCAACAAAGTAACCTCCATTTTATTCACGCTAGCAGCCTTCGTTGAAGCTTAAAAAAGAAACACCCTTTTCCAAAGTCCAACACGCATGCTGCTAGCCTTCCTCGTAGACTCTCTCCATTCACGCAGCCACCAATGTAGACTCCATGTCCAACACTCATTTCAAGCCTCCACTTTCCACACATAAAAGACAAAGCAGCCTCCACTTTCTAACTCACCAAAGCAACCCACACCATTTCATTATTCATTCACATACATGCTCTCCAACCTTCACTCCTCCACCAACCAACGCAACAACACCACCTAGCTCCATCCACCACACTTAACACTCCAACCCCCAACAAAACAGCATCCCCCTTTTCATTAAAATTCTCCATTCACTCACTTGATAGCAACATACAAGCTTCCATTCATTCATTTCTCCAGCAACTCTCTCTCATCCACCAACAACGCAAGCCTTGGCTTCCATCCATCAACCAACCACGCATCTTTATTCTCCATAAGCACAACCTCCACCAAAACAAACCTCCACACACATCGAACCACAAGAACCACTTACAAGCTCTACACCACATCCACGCATCTGCTTCCTCCAAGTTACCCCCATTCACGAAATTGACAACACCATAGCTTCCACCAACCAGCCAAGGATACACGCAAACCTTCATATTTCCAGCATCAACTCACCATGCACCGCCAAGGAAGCAACCACGCAAAGGAGTTTGGAGAGCTTTATAGTTCCTTTATAATTTATTCCTTATGAACTTATCTAGCGTTTATATATTTTTAAATTGTTTGGTATGATGATTTGTGGCTAAAACCTTAATTTCTCTTAGGGATTTGATATTTTTGATGATGCTTTAATATTAAATTTTGTTGAAATCCATGATTGAATATTCATATGCTTGTTGATTTTCCTTGGATTTAATTGTTTTTCCTTTGGACTATTGGAAAATACCTTGGTATAAATTCGACTTTGGAAAAAGGGAATTTTTGCTAAAAGATTGAAAAAAATTTCGACTAGGATTTTCTTGTGAGTTGGGAGACCCAAGAAACTTAGGAGGTGAAAATTGAAGTTTTGGAACTTAAGAAACTCTAGAAAAAACTTAAGTAAGGGATTACTAAGTGATGTCTAGAGTGGATAAATTAACTCATCTTTGAAAAAAGAGGATTAATTACTCTTAAAATTCACCTACAAGGTTAGGATATTTCAATTATGGATGATAGATAATTCAATATTAAGTTTGACAAAAATATCATTCCCTAAGAGAAAGTCATTCCCCATTAAATTTAATGCTTTTAATTTGTCAATTGTTGCAATCTTTTTTTAATTAGTTACTGCACAAATTTATCATATTCATAGTTATTTTGGTCGCATTAATTGAGTAATTGTTTAGAAATTTATTTAAGTTAATTTTTTTAAAAAAAAGAAAAAAATTTCGTTACATTAATTTTTCAAAATTTCATCCAACCCAATTTCAAATACCATTAGTTAGCGTAGAATTAAACTTTCTTATAATCCCTGTGGACACGACTCGGTTCTTACTTTATTACTAACTTCGACAACCGTGCACTTGCGGTTCACAAATAATATAATAGGATATACAAACACTAGACATAAATGTGGATATCAACTATGTGAAATTAAAGTTTTTGTAGCCAACAAGACTAGGCCCATGGTCATAGCTCAGATTGTGCCTATTAAAATCCATATTTGTATGTTTAGTTTTCAAGATATATTTGACAACACGTGTCGAGTGCACTAAAATTTACCTAACTATGCATACTAAAAATTTTTAGCTGTGATGAGTTGAGATCGTATCTACAGGGAATGTTCGGTTAATTCTTGTAATGAAAATAATCGATGCAAAGGAAATAAAAGGAGGGCTTTGAGTTGATGCAATCAAGAAACAAAATAAAAAGTAAACTAATGCAAGTAATTTATCGAAAACAATCAAAGATAATAAGAGTGTCAAATATGTGTAAAACCCAGTTCTCAGATCAATCTTGGCCTATACACGATTAAACACATTTTATTGTTATAATGCTTTCACACCTCTCCTAGGACTATTGATCGTGGACTAATAACACGTTCTGCTAATCTCAGTTTTTCCTTAAATCGTGTTTAATTAAGAACACTCGTTAATTAAACCTAACTATCAAATAATCTAAAATATGCTTTCTAAATTTAATTGGGCAGTTGTATTACGAAATGGAAAATGGATCAATGTAGGTTAGTAACCTCACAAGCTTGGGTTATCTTATCTAACTTACGTTATTCCTAATGACTCAAGGTCATTAGTGGCTACTAACTAGTCTCAAACACAACAATTATGGATTATATTCAAGATTTTAGCAATTGGTTCATAATAAAATAATTCAATGAACGTATTAAGATCATCTTTACAGTTCCCAATCATTCAACATAAAACAATAATAACAATCCCTAAAGAGAGATTCATTATTAAACAAAGAGAACATTTCTAACATTTACTGCATTTGATAAAGAAGCATATCAAAAAGATTTGCCTCTGCATTAGAAGAAATAGATCACATTAAATATCTTTTTACCCTATTCTACAGAGAACCATGAAATTGAGAATGGTATATATCTATGTTTGGATATCAGTTTAATAATGAAAAGTTTCGGACAAATTTGCGGTTCCTTGAGTACTTTCTAGTGTGGAAACTGGTTTACTATAAACGGCAATGTTTTCTTCGGATCCTGCTTCTTTAGTGATGATAGAGAAATGCAAGTTCAAAACAATATTAATATATCGTTTATTTCAGCTGACCATTATACAATGACAAAACCTAGAGTCATATTTCCCATGTTCATACTGCTTCGGATACCCTGAAAGCAGGATTCTGAATCTTTATACGTGTGAAATGCTAGTGAGTCATATCTTCCTCCACACCTCTCCAAGAGTCAAAGGTACATATGGGTACGAAATGGCCTAAAAACACTTGAAAAACGAGCACCATACGTTCTTTTCCCAGTTTTGCGCGGTCCTGACGGTCGCAAGCCAATTGGTTAATCTGCAGTATTGGGATGTGTTATTCTTATCTGAATCAAGATTATTTTGTTCCTCGGATCCATATAAAGGAATCATCTTAAAGTACTGTCATATGTCCCAATTAATTAGGTCAACGTTAACGATAATAATGCATTACTGCATTCTTTTTTATCCTTATCTAATCGTAGCAGATGACCAATTAGATTAGGATTGATCAAAAATGAAAGTTACACATGATATTATGTCATCTTTCCTTCATCAGCCAATTACATTCCAGGCATTTATATCAACCCATCAAAATGTGCTCAGTGATTGTCCACGTTTGATCAGCAGTACTGCTTTAGGTACGATAAGCTTTGTCATCAAGGGTACATCTACGTAATTGCTGAAGGAAATAATTGAGCTGCTCAAGCAAAGTCTGTGATAAGCCAGAAATTAACAATGGCATGCCTATCACGTAGGAATCTTTCAGGTTTTAAGGACCCAGTGATCAGTTACTGAATGAAGTGAGAA
>JANTNU010489875.1:0-11351 GCA_024752395.1 Erythroxylum havanense
CTATGACAAAGGAATAATTTCAATGGTTTTGTTCGTTATTGACTATAAACATGTTACCCACGAGCTGTAAAGCTCACCCCCATTTCATTCACATCTCCAGGTGACAAGAAGGAGATCGGATGAAAGAAAGCCAAGGAATCCATTTGATTATGCATATGTTGTATTTTAAGTTAGATTGTTGTAAGAATAAGACCTTAGACATATATTTGAGGATTTTGGGGTTTTGTATCTTTTGTATTCGGATTTTTGATATTGATGTTATAGTATCGCTTGGAATGCCATTAAAGTTTGTAAACATTTATCTTATGATGTTGACGAAATATGAATTGTGCATGAATGGTATGAGTTGAGTTGATGAACTTTGAATATAAATTGTTGTGATTTATTAATAGGTGAATTATGGAAAAGAAAGGTAGGATTTGTGGTGAGTGATTAGACGTTTTTGAATATGAAGAATCCTATGAATTGAGGTTTGGGTGTGGGATGAATTCCAATTGGAAGTTGAATTGCTTTGAACGATGTCGGAGTTAAAATTTTTGACCTTAAGCTTTTTTATTTCTTTGGTTTTCACCCACGTTTGTTTGACAAGAAATTCTGCGCATACGCTTTATGATTCCAAGGGTTGGGCTCTGGAAACGGTTCCCAACATTAGTGGTATCAGAGCAAGAAGATGAATCGATGAAGGTTAAGAAAACTTCATCGGAGTACGATCACGTCATAGGGTATCCATTTTAGAGTTAGGTGCGCAACACTTGGGCTTCCCCCTAAAAACTCTTTGTTTTATGAAAATGGAAAAGAAGAAGATGTAGAAAAGGGACAGATTCCCCCGCAGGTGATTGGACTAATGAAAAGCTTTTCCCCACAAACTATTTTTCTTCTTTTCTTTCTGTAATCCACTCAAAGAAGAAAAAAGAAATGCAAAAGTGAAGGTCAGACAAAATCAATCCATTCCTCCCTTTGGACCCCTTTTCCACATGTATTCTTACATATTTATAAATACCAAAATGGCTCTATTTTCACTCTCTCAGGTATATATATATCCATTGCTAAGTGAAGCCAAGAAAACTAACCAAGACAGCTGCTTTCTGCTGCTCTTCCACATCAAGGTCTGTATTCTCTTTTTTTTCCAACCATACTTGTGCACAATATGTTCTTCAGTTGTGCTCCTTTTTTGTACTTGATTAGATTATGTTTTTTGGCAATATACTAGCCATTGTTTCTGGCAATTGATTTGGTGCACAAGTAGTTCTTTTTCATAATTTTCTTTAATTACCAAACATATGCATATAATTTATACGTGTTACAAATAATGATAGTTGTCTCAAGTTTCATTTTCCATACAACAGACAACAGTTTTGTCATTTTAAATAATCATTAAAAATAAGGTTCAATTAGTTACTAGCGGCCCCCAATGTATATATTCGTATTATGGTGCTCTTGCTTCTTGTTGATTCTTGGTTATGCCTAGTTATTGTGCCCAAGGAGGGGTTAGGTGATCCAAATCCAATCCCTATGGGTTGTCTGATATAATAAATACGCAACATCATTATACTGGTAAGAGCAAAATAATCTACAATTAGTTAGATTATCTTTAAGTATTTATGTAGGAGTAAAGTTGCGTACTATCAGTCCTTTCTAGATCCTATTTCATTGCGAGAATTCAAACTGAGTGTGATGATGATGATATTTAATTATTCATGTTCCTTTTTGCGGGAATTCCCTGGGCTTGTTCTTGTACTCCTCCTGTCATAGTTATTTAATAATAAACTCTAAACCACTAGGGACTTGGAGGTTTCCTTTTCATTTTGTCTCTCTTCACTGTCTACCTACCTATTCATTCCCTTTGAAGAATGTAACGTCCTTTGAAGAATGGATTAATAAGAAGTGATAGTCCATAATTAGTGACAGGTATGACATGTAAATCCTTCCATATGACAGCTGACTAATTAAGATGGTACATGTAGTATCTCATACGAGGTCTTCACAGTTCAAGCACTTGTCTATACTTACTGACCACTTCAAGGGAATGTGTACTTTACCTCATCTAGTCTAGGCTCTTGTAACTCGACTTAAAATCCTTAATGCACTATTGCAAAGTAATACCTGAAATGAAACATTTTTAATCGTTATAAATAGAGACATTTAATATGTTTCAAAAGAGAGAGAAAATCAAGTTCAGAAGCATCTCGTAATTTTACTGAAATTTTATAACTACTTTTATATTTAAACCCTCAACGCATATCAATATAACTTGACATTAGTCGCTGTTAGAGAATAAATTTAAAACAATAAAAACAATGGATCATTGTTCTTTTAAAATGGGAACTTACATTTTTACGTATTATATTAGAAGCATTGTGAAGTGAATACTTGTTATTAACTTTCATTTTATATCAAATATAGCCTGATGTTGGTCTTTATTTATGACCACCATTAAGTCGGATTAGAGTATGTTAGATTTAAAAAAAATAAGAAGTTTATAAAACATTGGATTACTTGTTGTTAGGGTTTATAATTCTCTTACTGTCATTTATTTTCTTTTTTTATGATTGTTCATGATGAAGAAATAATTTTACACAGATTTTGAGATTGAGCTAGATAGTGTTTAAGATGGATGAAGATAAAGATTATAGTACTTCTATTAGTGATTCTTCAAAATCATGTAAAATAGATAAGGTTGTTGAGGTTATTGATAATGAGAAAAACCTAAGTTGTTATGTTAGCTTTTAATGAAGTTCAATAAAAAGGTCAAGTTAAGGAGTTCGTAAAAGAAGAGATTGTGGTAAGAAAAATAGGTCTTATAATGGTGTTCATATAATGGTTGAGGTTATAGGATGATATTTATGTGCGTAGAGGCAATTTGAGTGGGAAAGCCATTGATGATGGTGATGGGTAAACCAAGATTATTTCAAAAAGAGAACTAAAATATTTTAATATTGGATATGCTTTAATTATTAACTTGGGTAAAGAAGAGACTAAGAACTCAAGAGCTTACGTGGTGAAAGCGGTAATTAATATTAAGTTTGGAGGCCTTTATAGGATTAAAGAATGTAGATGCATTGAGTGAAAATTGGCTAGTGATGTTGGTGGAGGTGGTAAGAGTAAAGATAGAAGTTCACAGAAGATTGAAATTGAGAATGTTGAGTTGCAGCTTTGTAGAATGCTAAGTTTAGTCCAGACAACTTTAGTGAATGGAGATAAACTCAAGTTCAAGCTAAAGAAGTTGTAGTTCTTCAATGATAAGAGTCTTTGGAAGGAGAATGGGTGAAGAAAATTACATAGAGTTATAGATTAATATTGTTAAGGGTGTTGGTTCTGCAGGTTTTGGGTTATAAAAAAGTAAAAGATTTGAGTGAAAGTGTAGAAAGTTATTTGTGTTCGAAGACTGGGTCGGGATCCGATCCGGATTATAGCGGAATAATCACGAAATTTTTTCATGATTTTTAATTTCCCAAAAATTAAGATCTATTTAATTCTATAAAATGATTATCACGAATAATAATAAAACAAAAATTTAATTCATACCTTATTCCAAGGCTTAATCTTTATCTTTTTGTATCTCTCGAATCGTTTTCGAAATCGTTCTATCTCAACTAGCCGCACAAGTATCCGGCCTTTAACGGTATCCATATAATGAGTTGAGAGAACTCTGTAATGCTTACAAAGAGGGTTAAGCATGAAGTGTTAGCTCCATAAAGCTCAGGCCTATTTATAATAAGCTTTAGACGTTTTAATCATTTAATCGAAATTAAATACTAATTTCAATTAAACTTTAATTAGAATTACAAATAATTCTAATTAAATATCAATTATGCCTAAAAAAGATTCAATATCTTATATTGATCCTTATTTATTAAATATCTTATATTTAATCATAAAGTTTCTCAAACTTCATAATCAAGTCCAACTTGATTAAATTAACTTTGTTCTCTCTAACCTATTCTATATGTGAGACCCATTAGGTTTCCAAATATATTAGCAATAATTATACATTATAATTCTAATTCATAATTATAATTAGATAAATTAAAAATCCTTTTAATTTATGTTTAATTTTACAATTAAATAATTTATAATCATAGATCAAGATTGACGTCTAGCAATACATCATGACCACTCAAATATTTAGGAATGTCAAAGTAGTTTTGACTAGCCTTTTTGTGTATGATTTTTTCGTATAATTCAATCCTTTCATCAACCAATGTTCCAATTAGATATAGAGCATGGAATTAATGTCTATTCTATTTTGAGTCCAATTATATTAGTTCCCCACCATTAGTTGTTGATTCAATTAATGATATTTGTAAACTATTTACAAAATATCATTCCACCTTAGCCAAGAATTTTCTGAATCAATACTAATCGAGAACAACGGAATATTCTCTCTAATTACTTTAGGGTTATAAATCCTATCTTGATCATTAAGCTATCTCTATATAGTTCATGCTACATCCAATGACTACCGTTTAAACGACCTTTGATAAAATAGATCATGAGTAGTATCAAAACATAGCAATCCCCATAAAAGATAACTTTGATGACTTCAAGTCAAAGGACCATTTATACAATCATTACAATGAGAATTCCATAGATATACAAGTAATGCTCCAAATGGATTATTCATATCCAGTCTGTTCAGTGAACTTGTTTTCTAGTAAACACCCACACGTTTGTTTAAGTATTGCTATACTTTAGCCTATGAGATCGAATACTTCCTTCAAAAGAAAAAACAAAACATGTGCTAGTCTTTTTTCGTTCTATTAATATCCAATCTTAATAGAACAATGACTAGGAACATTTAGGAATATTACATAAATGCAATATGAATTTCCTAATTATAATCTCATTATAATTTCATTTGTTATGTATAATTATTCCATGGACTTTATTATATACATTTAAACATGTACAAGATAAATATGCCTTTTAAATAATTTATCACTAAACTATAACCAAAACGATTGGTTGTAAGGCATAAACCAAGAGTTTGATAAGTAGCTCCATCCTTAGACACATTGCATGGACCCCTTATTGAATGCATAAGTCATCGAGTAGAGAAACCACCCTTTAGTATCGTATCCTATTACATAGAACAAATAGAAGGATACTAACCCCAACTCAGCTAAAGAGGCTAGCAAGTTAAGCTTCATCTTTGTCTCTATTCATTTTCACTGTAAAAAATCTATGCATGTATCTATTATTAGAGCTAATCACATCCTCCATATATTGCAAGTTGAACTGTCACTTAGAGAAAAGAAGAGAGTTTCATTGGATCTCCATAAAAGCCCCTCTAACAGGTAATTATAGATAACTCAGAGTAATAGTATCTTGTGTATCTGATCTAAATATTAGGAATAATTAGGATTTGGATAGAATTGGGTCATAGCTAAAATGAAACTAAAAATATTGAAAATAAATAGGAACACAGATTTTACTTAAAAAAACTCCTAAATTAGGGTAAAAAACCACAAACAAGGATATTAGGCTCACATCTCATGACTCCGATGTTGGGCTTCAAAAGCGGGGTCCAATAGCTATGGTATCAGAGCGATTAGGTTGAGGTCCAGGTATACGACTAGGTTTAGGAGCATCCTAGGCATGAAATGGGCAGTTTGGGACACAAAATAAACATGCAATATTTTAACTGAACAACTTGAAATATTTTGAATTGTTGTACATGATCTGAAATTGTTTTGCATGGACTAAAGATTTTCAATGATTGTAGATTGAAGGAGTGATTATACCACCTCGAAAAAGAACTCGAGGAACTCTGACTCAATCTGACTCTCACTAAGGGAGCACGGATGAATCCTATGTCCCACAAGATGTGGGGACACATTCTGCTCTAGGTTATGAGGCACCTAGTATGCAACAGTAAGTACCTCCACCGCCTCCACCAATGCCTCAAGTCTATAGATCTGTAGTTCTTTCAAGCCTTTGCTTAGGCTTTCTCATATGTCATGGGCCAAGGATCTCAAGTTCCAATGCAAGCTCCAGTGGAGAGGACTAGACAGTAAGATAAGATCCGCAAGTATGGAGCTGTAGATTTCAATGGGACTACAAATCCCAAAGAGGCTGAAGTATGGTTTAAGAGGACCGAGAGGGTCTTGTTTTAGATGAAGTGCTCTAATGAAGAGAAACTAGACTATGCAGTCAGTTTACTATAAGGGGATGCATTTCATTGGTGGAAGTTAATGCCTCACAGTCAGGTCATACCACCAGTACTGACACGGAGAGACTTTTTGGAAGCTTTTAAGAGGAAGTACATCTCAAGGGTATATATCTAAAAGAAGGCCAGGGAGTTTCTAAATCTCATATAGAGGGACATGAGTGTGAGTGAATATGAGCTGACATTCACCAAGTTGTCACGGTATGTGGCCAACATTGTTGCTAATGAGGAGGATAAGTGTCGCAAGTTTGAGGAAGGACTTCATTTGGGGATCAAGGAGAAAGTCTTGATCCATAACTTCTGTGATTACCAGCAGTGAGTAGATGCTGCACTCTAGGCTAAAAAAGTTGGAGAATATAAAGAATGAAGTAAGCAGGAAGAGGAAGAATTGGGAGCAATCTTCCAAGAAGGGGGTGATTGCTCCAATGCCTGAGAAGGGTAGGAAGAGCTTCCACACACAGAGTGAAGTAGGAAGTAGTGGTTGCCCTTTCAAACATAAGCAGGCAAGGATAGTTTCAGGGCAAGCCTCAAATATGGGAGGCATTGGAAGCACGGGGAGGAGCAGATACACAAACCCCTAATGTGAGCACTATGGGAAACTTCACGAAGGAGAGTACTTTAAGTTATTTGGGGCATGCTTCTGAGAGTAGGGACACAAGATCAAGGATTGTCCCTAAGCAAGAAGGCAAGAGGGGTCACAATTGCAAGCCCCAAGGAGAGCAGAAACAGGAGGGACCAGGCCAGTCACTGAGGTGGGCAGTTCTGCAACGGCGAGGAAGGCTATTCCCCTAAGAAGGCCAAAGGGTCAGGATCGGGCTCAGGAAAGGGTATTTGCTAGGACTAGATAGGAAGCTGCAGCCACACCTAAAGTTGTCAAGGGTATGGCTCAATTATTTAACTCTGTATTATATTTGTTGATTGATTCTAGCTACACACATTCGTTTGTTTCTGCAAACATGATTTTGTATGATGTTAAATTGGTGCCCATGGATAATCCCTTGATTGTTAGTACTCCCTTAGGGAGAAAAGTGATAATAAGCCAAGTGTATAGAGATTGTGAATTATTTATTGAGGCTACTAAACTGGTAGTGGATTTGCTACCGTTGAAGTTGAAGGGTCTAGAAATGATATTGGGAATGGATGCTATGGAGAAATATTGTGCAAAGTTAGATTGTGGCCTTAAAGTGACAGAGTTTGATCTTGATAATGGTGGGAAGGTGACTTTTAAAGGGGATAGGACACCATCACCCAAGATTGTTTCAGTTTTGTTAGCAGACAAGATGATGAGGAAAGGGTGTGAAGCCTTCTTGGCACACATTGTAGATACAAATGTGAATGAAGGGAAGTTAGAAAACCTTCCGATTGTGAGGAAATTTTCAGATGTGTTTCCAGAAGACTTACCTGGTTTGTCACCAGTGAGGGAAATTGAGTTTGCTATCGAATTGATTCCTGAAACTGCACCCATCTCTATACCACCCTATAGAATAACCCCAACTGAGCTAAAGGAGCTTAAGGAACAGTTGGAAGAACTGTTAAAGAAGGGGTACATAAGACCAAGTTCGTCATCATGGGGAGCGCCAGTTCTATTTATTAAAAAGAAGGATGGAACATGGCGCATATGCATTGACTACCGAAGACTCAATAAGGTGACTATTAAGAACAAGTATCCTCTACTCTGAATAGATGATCTGTTTGACCAGCTGCAGGGAGCAAGGGTTTTTTTCAAGATTGATCTCAGGTTAGGCTATCATCAGCTCAGAATTAAGGAGTCTGATGTAAGGAAGATAGCCTTTAGAACTCGTTATGGGCATTACGAGTTCCTAAACATTCCATTCAGACAGACCAATGCTCCGACTGCTTTTATAGATCTTATAAATAGGGCCTTCAAGGAGTATCTAGTTCAGTTTGACATAGTATTTATCGATGACATTCTGGTTTATTCCAAAAGTGAAGAGGAACATGAGAAACATTTCAGGATAGTATTGCAGACACTGAGGGAGAGGGAACTTTATGCCAAATTCAGCAAATGTAAATTTTGGCTTCATGAGGTGGTATTCTTTGGACATGTAATTTCTGATAATGGGGTACATATTGATCCGAGAAAAATTGAAGCAGTAGTGAAGTGGCATGCAATCAAGACAATGAAAAAAGTGAGGAGTTTTCTGGGTTTGACAGGTTATTATAGGAGATTTCTTGAAGGATTTTCTATGATAGCTGCTCCGATGACTAAGTTATTGAGGAAGAATCAGAAATTTATTTAGAGTAAGGAATGTCAAAAAAGCTTTGAGGAGCTCAAGCGCAGATTAACAAGTGCACCAGTTTTGATTTTGCCTACTAAAGATGAGAGATATATAGTGTATAGTGATGCTTTAAGAAAGGGTTTGTGTTGTGTACTGATGTAAGGAGACAAGGTGATAGTTTATACCTCGCGGCAGCTAAAACCTTATAAACTGAATTACTCGACCTATAATCTGAAATTAGTGGCAGTAATCTTTGCCTTAAAAATTTGGAGATATTATCTATATGGGGTTTAAAAGAGGATTTTTACAGATCATAAAAGTCTCAAGTATTTATTGAGCCAAAAGGAATTGAATTTAAGACAAAGAAGGTGGTTAGAGTTGCTCAAGGATTATCACCTGTTGATTGAGTATCATCCAGGGAAGGCAAATTTAGTGGTGGATGCTTTGAGTAAGAAATCCTTAATAACCCACGTTCAGACAGTTTATCTGCCGATATTGGAAGAGATGGCTAAGCTTAGGATAAGTTTGAAACAGGAGGAACCTGAGTGTATTGTTGCTACTTTCAGAGTGAGAATGATATCCAAAGAGAAAGTTAGGGAGTTACAACCACAGAATGCAAAATTGAGTGAGCTCCGAGAAGAAATTTAGAATGGCAAGAAATCTGAAGTGGTAGTAAGGGATGATGGACTTATGGTTGTAGGGAACAGGCTTTGTATTCCAAATGTCAAAGATATGAAGGATGAGATATTTGATGAGGCACACAATGCGCCTTATGCCATGCACCTAGGTAACATTAGAATGTATAGGGATTTGAGAGAGCATTTCTAGTGGAAAGGCATAAAGAGGGATATAGTAAAATATGTAGTCAGCAAGTCAAGGCTGAATACTAGGCCCTTTCAGGCAAGTTAAGGCCATTGTCAATTCCTGAGTGGAAGTGGCAAAGAGTAACCATGGATTTTCTGATGGGTTTGCCCAAGACCAGTAAGAAGCATGATGCTATATGAGTCATTATTGATCGATTAACAAAGTGGCAATTAAACAAACTGATTCTCTGCATGTACTAGCAAAGAAGTATATTGATGAGATAGTGAGACTGTATGGGATTCTGGATTTTATAGTTTTTGATAGGGATCCTCGATTCACTTATAGGATGGCTCCAGTTGAGCTGAAGGAGCTTAAGGAGCAGTTGGAAGAGTTGTTAGAGAAGGGGTTCATAAGGCCAAGTTCCTCACCTTGGGGAGCACCGATACTGTTAGTCAAGAAGAAAGATGGAACCTAGAGGATGTGCATTGATTACAGGAGGATCAACAAGGTGACGGTTAAAAATAAGTACCCTTTGCCTCGGATAGATGACTTGTTTGATCAACTGTAGGGAGCAACGGTCTTCTCTAAGATTGATCTCAAGTCTGGCTACCATCAACTCAAGATTAAGGAGTCTGATGTGAGCAAAACAGCCTTCAGAACACGGTATGGGCATTATGAATTTTTGGTTATGCCTTTTGAACTGACCAATGCTCCAGCTGCTTTCATGGATCTGATGAACAGTGTCTTTAAGGAGTTCTTGGATCAGTTTGTGATAGTTCATCAACGACATTCTGGTGTATTCAAAGAGTATAGGAGAGCATGAGGAACATTTAAGGATTGTATTGCAGCGGTTGAGGGAGAGGAAGCTTTATGTCAAATTCACCAAATGTGAATTTTGGCTACATGAAGTGGTCTTTTTTGGCCACATTATCTCTGAGAATGGGATGCATGTGGATCCAAAGAAGATTGAAGAAGTAGTGAATTGGCATGCCCCGACGACAGTGACAGAAGTGAGGAGCTTTCTAGTTTTGGTAGGCTACTACAGGAGATTCGTGGAGGGTTTTTCCCTAATTGCTGCTCCTTAGACCAAATTATTAAGAAAGAATCAGAAGTTTATCTAAAGTGATGAACGCCAACAAAGATTTGAGGAGCTCAAGCACAGATTGACTAGTGCTCCAGTTTTGACTTTGCCCACAGGAGAGGGGAGTTATACAGTGTATAGTGATGCTTTCAAAAAGGGGTTGGGTTGTGTACTGATGCAGGGAGGTAAGGTGATAGCATATGCCTCACGGCAGCTAAAACCTTATGAGTTGAATTATCTGACCTATGACTTGGAGTTGACAGTTGTAATCTTTGCCTTGAAGATCTGGAGGCATTATTTGTATGGGGTTCAGACTAAGATCTTTACTGATCACAAGAGTCTCAAATACCTGTTGAGTCAGAAGGAGCAGAATTTGAGACAGAGAAGGTGGATTGAACTGCTTAAAGACTATGACCTGTTGATTGAGTACCATCCAGGCAAGGAAAATGTAGCAGCAGATGCCCTGAGCAGGAAGTCTTCCATAGCACATGTTCAGATAGTCTATCTGTCGCGATTGGAAGAGATGGCTAAGCTCAGAATCAGTTTGAAGCAGGAGGAGTCTGATTGTGTGGTTGTCACTTTTAGGGTGAGGCCGATCCTCAGAGAAAAAGTGTGAGAGTTGCAGGTTAAGGATGCAAAACTGAGTAAGCTGCGAGAAGAAGTTTAACAGGGCAAGAGGTCTGATGTGGTGGTGAGTGATGATGGACTCCTGACAGTCAGGAATAGGCTCTATATTCCAGATATCAAGGAGGTGAAGGATGAGATTTTGGATGAGGCGCACAATGCGCCTTATGCTATGCACCCAGGTAGCACCAGGATGTACAGGGATCTTGAGGAGCATTTCTGGTGGAGAGGTATGAAGAAAGATGTGGCAGAGTATGCAAGAAAGTATCTAGTGTTTTAGCAAGTCAAGGCTGAACACTAGGCACCTTCAGGTCAGTTAAGGCCATTATCCATTCCTGAGTGGAAGTGGCAGAGAGTGACCATGGACTTTCTGATGGGGTTGCCCAAGACCAGTAGGAGGCATGATGTCATATGGGTGATTGTGGGACAGATT
>JANTNU010490792.1:0-11342 GCA_024752395.1 Erythroxylum havanense
TTGTGTTAAGGAAAGATTGTGAAACAAAATGGATGGTTGATTTGGAAAATGTTTATGGAGTATGCTTCAGTCTTTTAGCCATGACTTTTTCGCTAGTTATCCAAACAAGATGATTCTTAATTTGTATTAAACTAGAAACATATGGCTACATTTTTTATGAAGACATCAAATTTAAATTCTATCTTTAAGAATATGAAAATTTATCATGAATTTGAGAACTGGGTGTAGTACATTGGATGAATGTAAAAATTCAAGTTCTGTATTTAGGCAAATGTGTCTTAGAAAGTTGTAGGTCTTTCTTTCATCTTTTCAATGGTATATAGTATGAAATTGTTGGACATCTAAACTGAAAGTTATGGCCCTCATAAGGGAAGATGTTCAAAAGTGAAGTTGTGTGGTTTGTAAATTTGTATGGTCTGTGATGACATCATATGGTATGTGATGATGTCATATATTCTGTAAATTTGTATGGTCTGTGATGACCTTATATGGTCTGTGATGATGTCATATCTTCTATGTTTTGCTTCTTCTGCTTTTTCGTCTGCCCTATCTTCTGGTCCATTTTTGATCCTTTACAAGATAGAAACTGTCTTTAATGTCTTCATAAAAGTTCTAGCTCTTTAAGTCCTCTTTCGAACAATATAAAGAACACCTTAATCTGATATATGTAGGGAAAGTTATAGGAATTTTCTCCATTCATCTGTCTTTTTCCATTAGTCTGCTTTTTCATTTGGTTTCTTCTGTACCTATCTTCTGCTCCATTTTTGACCCTACAGAAGATAAAATTTGTCTTCTAGGCCTTCATAAAATTGTATATATTAAAGTCCTCTTTCTAACTATCTAAAGAACACACAAATCTGATATTTGTGGGAAAAGTTATGGCAATTTTCCCCATTCATCTACTTTTTCCCATTCGTCTGTTTTTTCCTTTGGCTTTGTCTGATTCTATCATCTGGTCCATTTTGACCATTCAGATGAAAAAATATGACCTCAAGATCTTCTTCAAGATTGTATATCTCAAAGTTATCTTTGAAATCATCTAAGATGATCTTAATCCAACATCTCTAGTGAAAGTTATGGCCTTGGTCCCGAGACAAGTTCAATATGATTAAGGACCAAATCTTGTTTGGTTCTTTCAGCCATAATTTTGTTATCCGACCTCCAAATGAAGTGATTCTTAATCCAATAGTTTATTAACACATTTTTTCTATCCCTCAATAGATTTTGATAGATTTTTGGTATTTATTGGAGAAAGATAGATTGAATCAAAGTAAGGGTATCCATAGGAAGAGTGGGAATTGGATATTTTACTGAACATGCTTCAGTATTTTGAATATATCTGGATCTATATGATTCCAAATGAGATGGTTCTTATTTAAAGATAAACTAGAGACATGGAGAAACAAATAGTATGGATACATTGAAATCTAATTCAGTCTCTAGGACCTTTAATTTTGGGATGAAAGTTGGGTATAGTGTATTATTTCAGTCTATCAATAGTCAGAAATGTTTGGGTCCAAACTTTCAGATTTCTGAACCAAATGGATTGATTTTGGTGTCATTATAAACTTAATACAAGGGAGAACACTTTTCTAGAAGAAAAAGTTATATCAAAATATTCAAGGATACTTTTGGCAAGACACTTAAGTATAAAGGACATAAGGCACTAAAGGAAAGTCAAGGTGGACTTTTATCAATCATTAAGGGTAAAATGGGAAGAAAGAAGTGTTGTTTCCTTCCTTAAGTGGGGGAATAATGAAAATGGGAGAGAAGGAAGTGAAATAACAAAACCAAAAAGAGGAAGAAGAGAGGTTTCGGTGGTTGAGAGGAAATAATAGAGTTGAGCTAGGGTTCCATCTTTTTCTTGGTCTTTAAAAGAGATTTTGGAGTTGTTCAAGAAAGGAAAAGGAGGAGAAAGAGAAGAGCCTCCCTTTGAGCTAAAGATACCTTCATTTGGTGAAGAATGAAGGTAAGATCATTTTAAATCTTTTGGATTTTTGGACAGATTTTAGTTCATGGAGTTTAGAAAAGGCTTGGGTTTAAGTATTCTAGAACCAATTTTACTGATTGTGCTTTGAGAAATTTTTAATTGAAAATCCTATTGAGTAGGATTTTTGTTATTATATAAAGGGGTCAAAAGAGGCAAGAGGAACAAGAGAAGAGGCTTTTTGAGCAAGTCCATAATCAAGGAAATCAAGGTGGGTACATGTTTATGATAGAGTAAATAAGCGACTAATGTTTTCTTTAAATAAAAAAAGTTTAATGTTTCCATTTGCATCATAAGTGTTGCATTTATTGCTATATGTTTGTTATATAAATTGTGTGATGATTTATGCAAAGTTGTTTTTAAAATGATTCTTTGAAATGATGCATGATTATGAAACCATACTTTTGGAAATGGTTTTTATGGTATAACAAGCATGTAAAAAGCAAGTTTTCAAGAGAATATGCCATTTGGGCATCAAGCTTACAATATTTTGAAATCTATGTGTTATGTGGGTTTGTGGTAGTCCCTTAAGAATTGTCACATGCACGTTAACCAAGTATAGGCTTCTCCTGCTTGTCCGCTAGTGGCATGGAGTTCCCTCAAGGACTCCCTCAAGAATTCATGACTACACAGGACCATTATATTAGAAATGAGTAGTGTGTCATGTTTTTAGACTAACCCAAACCGTTTGATATACTTATGTGCTCATGACAAGAGTGATGCATACATAGTTTGTATTACCCAAACCATTTGATATGCTTATGTGCTCATGACAAGAGTGATGCATACATAGTTTGTATAATCCAAAACATTATGAGGTGTTTATGCGCTCATGTTATGTTAACAAGTTTGATGCATTCATGTTTTACAACTTGTGAATTTTAGTTGAAAGCCTAAAAAACATGTGTTTTAAGAACCATATGAAAATTTTCTATGGCAAGTGAACGTTTTCAATATTTTTTGTGTATTTTTCTGTTATAAACTATTACCTATAAGCTGTCAAGATCATCCCCTTTCTATCCCCTCTTCAGGTGATAGTTAAGAGATCAAGTGATCAAGAGCCTAAAGGAACTTCCGCAAATTTTTTATTTGTATTTTTGTAATAAGCCAATGGTGTGGCTTTTGATATGTAAATAAAGTTTTTCAAACTCTGTTGCTTTAGAAATGAAATGATAGATTGAAGTAGTTCGGTTATGTATGTTCTTTTTGACTTCCTCTTTACATGGTTGAGTTGGATTAATAAGTTTGTTTTGATGTTTGATGGTCATGGGCACGCCACCTTTGTGGGATGATGCCTAATAAGGGTTCATGGAAATAACCCTACAAGGTAATACACAAGCTCAGCCCTTATGTTTTTCAGAGCAAGAGTTAGGTTTCGGAATCGGTGCCCAATAAATTCAGTTCCTAAGACTTTCAATTTCTGGATAGAAGTTGGGTATAGTGTACTATCTCAATTTAATAACAGTCTGAAAATGTTTGGGCCCTAACTTTTAGATTGCTGAACCAAATGGAATGATTTTGGTGTTATTAGAAACTTAAGACAATAGGGAACAAATGTTCTGAAGAAGTTAAATTGTAATTCCGGTTTGAGGTTTCCCAAAATCTATTTTGAAATTGGAGAAATGAGTTCATTTTTTATGTTTGATTGGTGTAGGCACACCACCCTTGTGGGATGTGCGTTCAGATGTCACTTAGGACGTCGGGCACGTAACTCATAAGGGCGGGGTCCCAACAATTATTTTAAGGATAAAAAGGTTTTAAACAAATAACTCTATTCTTGGAATAACTAAAGATAGCTTTTGATGATCTTTAGTTATTCCTAAAAATTGAGGAAGGTATTATGATATTTTTGTCTAACAAAAAAAAGAATTATTTAAATTTTAAGAATATACCAGAAATAGAATTCCATTTCCTGTGAACCAAACATGCCCTTAACACTTATTGTACAAATCGTTTTATGATTAGTATATTTTTCATTATTTCGATGCTTATACGTTTATGGATTTGATGTTGATCTTAAATTAATTTAATAAAGTCTTTGATACAAAACATAGTATAGAGGAAATCATGATGAGATCATGATAATGAGATTCTTATTATGTGTAATTATATTAGTATCTAAACTTTCCCTAGTCATTGGATTAATGAGATAGGATATTATTAATCCAGATAGACTAACACATGTTATACTCCTTGATTGGATCAAGCAGTAAATCTCATAAGTTGTAGACATGAGATGTTTAGAGTTAATTTGTGGATATTTACTAAGGGTAGTAAGTACATTGGATTGACCTATCATGAGACAATCATATGAATATTCTATTCCAATGTCAATGATAGTCTCATCATAACAATGGTGCAAATATCTTTTGACTTGAGGTGCTCAAAGATATCTCGGATACTCATCCTGTGCTTTGACTCCATTCTTCGGTGCCTTTCAGGAGTTATTCATAGGGTAGTGATCGGGTATAGCTTGAGGTATTCGGAGGTAATTGAGTAACCGATAAAGGATTCACCACTCCTAATAGAAGGAGATGATACCCACGGTCTCTTATCGGGGTCATTACTCTGGAGTCTCTGGCTAGATCATATATGTGTCATGATTCATATATGTGTCATAAAGAGAGTCTTAGAGTAATGAGATCCTCAGCACAAGATCTAATATCATTTGGACTAGATGGGACATAGTCAGTCTAGTAGGAGTTGACATTTTGATCATACTCTAAACCAAGTGGGGTATAGATGGTAAAAAGAATGAATTGCATTGCAACATTGCATAAATCATTGACTTTTCAGTCAATTGGGGGTCATGACATATTGCTAAATTTTTCTCTTGACTTACTTGAGTTAAGTGTTAATTCAAGTGGCCAACATAACCGAAAACCTAATAGATCACACACATAGGTGATCCGAAGGATGAGTAAAATATTCTTGACTGGTGATTCAAGATATGAGAGAGTGTTTCGGGAATGTATCATGATGTGATCGTGGTAGAAAACGTTGCATGAAATGAATTAGGAACAAGTGATGTTGGCTACCAATTTGGCCATTAACTTCCCAAAACTTCCATTAATGCATATTATTCATGGTCATTAACTTCCCATAAATTCCATTAATGCATGGCGATTAACTTCCCAAAACTTCCATTAATGTATGTTATTCATGGTCATTAATTTCCCATAACTTCCATTAATGCATGTTATTCATAACCATTATCTTCCCATAACTCTCCATTAGTGATGGGGGTTATGGAAGGCCAAATGTTGGACCCCGATCTTTTAGTAGAATTTAGAAATATTAAATAAAATTAAATGGGTGTTTTTGAGTATGTATGTGTTGTGGGTGCTTTAGAATTAAATGAAATTGATGTGAAAAGAAGTGAATTTTGGTTTTTGATGACTTGGAAATTTTGAATAAATTTGTGTGTGTAAGGATACCATGACAATTATAGTAAATAATTTGATTTAAATGGAAGTTGAAAAGCAAGAAATGATTAGTGAAAGTGTTAAATTTTAGGGAATTGCAAGTCTGACTTTTTGGGATGAATAGTAACAGAGAGTTGACTTTTTGATGTGAAATCTTTGTGATTTTTTCTGGGTCGATTTAGGTAGAATTTGATAAAATAGTCTTTAAAAAAAGTTGTAGCTTCTATTGATAGCTTTCTATCGTTATGAAGTATGACATTTTTTGATATCGGGATTGAAAGTTATGATCTTTTTAAGTTAATGTTATTTTGCTTTGTTTTTTAAAATGCTATTAAGAGTAAGTTTGTGTGTACTGTGCTTTGAGGAAAATTTTGTACTGATGAGGTTTGAATTGAATCAAGTAGCCTTATTAAAAGTTGTAGAGGAAGTTTATAGCTTTTAAATGATGTATAATATGTTATTTTTATTGTAGAAATTGGAAGATATGAAAATTTGAAGTTTGGAGGTGGTATAGGATGACAATATTCTGGAAGAAGCTTTGATTGAAAAATTGACCTAGTTACATGTTGAATTTGCTTCTAAGTTCTTCATGAAAGTTGAAGATTGTGTTTTGATCTTTACATTGATGTAAAGTATGGAATTTTTGGACCATGGAATAGGAAGTTATGATTTTTAGAAGTTTCTATTACTGTTCGGCATGATCATTAGTGGACAGAAACTTCGAAGTGATTTTTGACTCCCTTAGAGGTCAAATTGATTTTTCAGTCCTTCATGAAAGTTGTAGGTTGCATTTTGATCTTTTCATTGATATAAAGTATGACATTTTTGGACCTTGTAGTTGAAAGATATAAATTTTAGAAGTTTAGTTACTGTTTTGGGATGACTAGTATGGGACAGAAACTTTGAGTGAGATTTTGACCTGTTTAGAGATAGAATTGATTTTTAAGTTCTTCATGAAAATTGTATAGCTTCCTTTCAGCTTTCTTTTGATATCAAATTTGTAAAATTTGGAGCACTAAATCAAGAGTTATAAATTTTGAAATTTTGGTAGGTAAAAAAAAAAAAGAAAAAAGGAAAAGTCGTAGTTCGCGAGGGCGAGCGCTCACGAGGGCGAGCGAAATAGCTTGCTGGCTCGTGATCGCGAGCGAACGCGCCCAACGCGCACCCTTGTGACGCTGCCGTTTTGGATTTCTTCTGTTTTTGTTATTTCCTCCCCTAATCTGACCCTCTTTCTTTCTTTTGCTTATATCTTTTTCGTCTAACATT
Organism: Erythroxylum havanense; assembly: GCA_024752395.1. Classification (NCBI taxonomy): domain Eukaryota; kingdom Viridiplantae; phylum Streptophyta; class Magnoliopsida; order Malpighiales; family Erythroxylaceae; genus Erythroxylum; species Erythroxylum havanense. The sequence continues at coordinate 6,679 of JANTNU010490792.1, forward strand.
TGATTGACTTTATTTTTGAAGCGTTAGATTCCTAAGACATCCCTCTATCACTCCATGAAAAATTGTTAATTGTTTAGATTAAATTGAAAGAGATTGATTTAATCAAAATAAGTTAGAAAATTTTCTAAACATGGTCCAGTATTTTGATAAATTCTTGATGTGTAGAGATCCAATTGAGTTGATTGTTATTTCTAAATAAACTAGAGACATGGGGATACAAGTTATCTGAAGAAATTGAATTTAAATTTAGCCCCTAAGACTTTCAATTTCTGAATTGAAGTTGGATTTTGTGTTCAGTCTTGGATTAGTAAGAGCTGAAAGTGTTTAGGCCATAACTTTTGCTCTAGTCATCCAAATGAGATGATTCTTGATTTGGATTAAACTAGAGAAATAGGACTACAAATGTTATGAAGAAATTGAGTTTCAGTTTAGTCTTTAATAATATCAATTTTCAGATGGAACTAAATCACAGGAAAATATTTTAGCATAAGAATAGTCCAAAATATTTGGAGTACAACTTTTGGAGTAGTGAACCAAATTAAATGATTTTGGTGTCCTTATAAAATTGATACAATGAGGAACATTTCTCTAGAAGGAAGTTTTAGCAAATTCCTTCAATTTGATGATTAGAAAAATGTCCTAAGTTAATCATGATTTAAATGATGTTTTGAGACTTTGTTATATTTTATGATTTTAAGGAATTAATTAGCATGTTAATGTGAGTAATTAACATGTTAATGTAAGTAAGATCATATGGCATAGGTTGATTAGATTAAATTGAATTAAAGTGTTAAAAAATGCATGAGGGGCAAAATTGGAAGAATATTTAAGGTTTTTAGTTATAAGGCTTATAAGGAAGGGCAAATGAGTCATTACTCATTCATTAATGGCAATTTTGAAATTAGATATGTGGGCTTTCGTATAAGAAAAAGGTGAAGCACGAAATTGAAAGGGAGAAAAGAAACAAAAGAATAAGGAAAGAGAGAAGAGTGTTTTCGGTGGAGAGAAAAGGGGAAAGAAGAGAAGAGATACTAGGGTTTCGATTTTGTTAGATTTCAAGAGTGATTTTAAGTTGATTCAAGAAGGAAAAAGATGGAAGAAGATGAGAGCTCCCATATGAGCTAAGAAATTCCGAATTTGGTGAAGGTTTAAGGTAAGAGAAAATTTTGATTTGTTAAATTTTGAAAAGATTTTGGTTTAGATAGCTTGAGAATTATATGAGATTAAGTTTAATTAGATCAATTTTGGTGATTGCATGATATGAATTGTTCAATTTTGGATTTCTATGAATTAGGAAATTTTGCTTTAGAGGAAGGGAAATTAAGAGAGGCAATGGAGAAAGAGAGGTTTTGGACAAGTAATTAAGCAAGGATATGAAGTGGGTACCATGTTTATGATTTGAATTATAAGCCAATGATGTGTTTTTGAAAAATCAAGAAAGCAAAATGTTTTCAAATTATTGTTTTCGAATGATTAAATTCATTGTTTTCACATGATTTAAATAATTTGATATGTTGCTAAAAGTGTTGCATTCTTGGGTTTTGAATGACTGAGAAATTGTATGTGAATTTTGAATTTGATTGAATTGTGAATGAAATATGTTCGATATGACAAGCGTATGAAAACTCAGTTTTGGAAATGTGCCTTCGAGCAAATCTGTTTTCATGTGTGAAATATCTGTTCTGTGGGTTTGGTTAGGTCCCATAAGATGTCAAGTACACTTGTTAAGGCTTCGCCCGCCTGCCCGTTAGTGACATTGGAGTTCCGTTAAGGACTCCCATAAATTCACAGCTACACTGGACAGCTATGCGAAAAGGTGTAGTACGTTCTGTTCACGGCTACACAGGACCGCTATGCGAGAATGTATAGTACATTATGTTTTCTGGACCAACCCAAACCATTTCTGATGTGTTATGTGTTTATGTTGTGTTTTAAGTGTGCTGCATACATGATTTAAAACTGTTCATGAATGATTTGAAAAGTTGAAAAGTTTGAGAAATAAACATTTTGACAAATTTCTACAGTGAAATTTCTATTAAATGGCAAAAGTTTTGAAAAATGATTTTTATTTATTTATTAGTTATAAAAATGTTATCCACGAGCTGTACAACTCACTCCCTTTCATCCCCATTTCTAGGTATCAAGTAGGAGATCGGATGAAAAAAAGACAAGACGTTCGTTCGTTATGTCTATGATTGTATTTTTGTTGGATTATTGTAAAAATAAGAGCGTAGGCTTATGTTCAGTATTGTGGGGATTTTTGTATCTTTGTATTTGGATTTTGAGATTGATGTTGTTTTGTGGCTTGAAAATGCCATTAAAGTTTGCAATGCATTTATTTTGGAATGTAAATGAATTATGGATTTGTGTGTGGAATTGGGATATAAATTTGTGTGGATATGTATGTGAATGGTATATGGATGAGATGATATGAATGTGATTGATTGGGTGGGGATTCCAGACAGGAGATCTGATGAATTGTGATGATTGATCTGAAATATTGAAGTGCTTATTGTGTATGAATTGTGGGTATATTGATATGTGTTAAATTGATAGTTATGATTCGCATATGAAGGATAAAATGAATTGAGGTTATGGAATTGATGAATTCCAAATAGGAAATTGTGTTTTTGAATGAAAAAAAAAATTTATACCGAATTAGATTGGTTTAGATCAAGTGTTTGTATGGTTTCCAATGCTAGTTTTTCTAAGGTACACGTTTCGGATGTCGGAATTTGATCTTCAGTGTCATTGAACCGTTTTGTTTTCTTTGATTCCGAACTATTTGATTTTCCTTTCGCTTCCGCACGCTTTTTGATTTGATTTGTTTTTCATTTGCTTTTGGCCCATATTTGCACTGTGATTTTCGTTCTTTCGCCTTATGATCCGTTCTTTCGTTTCTGCCACTTTATTTTTCGATTTATGTTTTCGAGGTTGGGTTCCAGAAACGGATCCCAACACCAAATGATGCAGAAAATAGAGATTATTTTAGTACATCTTGTGTAATGATTTTTGTGCATCTTGTGTAAGACACAAGTAAGAAAAAGAAAGGTTATTTCTTACACACATATACACTCTTTTTCTCTCTAATTCTTACAAGAGTTCTTATCTTTGTTAGCATAAAGAAAGAATTCTAGTCATCTCCTAGTGAGGTCACAAAGAAAGAATTCTAGCCATCTCCTAGTGAGGTTTCATCCTTCTATCTTCATGTGGACTTTCGTTAGAGATGGTCTGCATTGATCATTGTGGTTTACGACAACCCAACACAGAGAAGATTAAAAAACGAAGGAGATCGTCAGAAAGGTATGTAAACATCTTATATTTCATGTTTTTGTTTTCTATATCTATATGCATGAGTAGATCTGATTTTTGAGGTTCTGTTTTATTTTATGCTACGTAGATTTGAATATATTATATATAAGATGTATGATCGGAACCTTACTGTGGTATCAGATTCATCTTGTGCCTTGTTAGATGTAGCATACATGACATTTGAAAATTGTTTTCATGGTTGTGACAGCTTAGGGTCCTATAATGTTTTATTCAAAATGAATTATAGAAAAATGTTTTTTTAAATTTTATTTCACCAATCTGTTAATAAGCTGTATGTGAATGATTTAGTGTGATTGACAATATTTTTAATGTGATGAAAATATTTAATTTCGAATTTACAAGAACAAGAACAAGGATGAAATTTGTCTTTCTCCAGGCATGTGATGTCTATTAGCTAAAATTATAAGGTTACATATGATTTTCATGGAATTTGATTCTAGAAAAATTATGTAAACATATTTGGGATGTTTTTATGTCTGTGTAATTTTTTTAGAATTATTAAAAATATTTTAATAATTTTATCAAACAAATTTTCAGATTTGGATAGTTTTTCATAAATTGTAGGATCTGTTTTGTTTGATGTTTTTATATGTTTATATTTCGGTTTCAAAACCTTAAAAATATTTTTATGTGATAAACATGTGTTAATTTGATGTTTGGTGCATGCCAAAATGATTTTGTTTGAAATTTTATTTCCAAAAAAATTTTAGAAGTCATATTTGTCATTTTTGGTGTCTTATCGGTATTTTGGTAATCATAATAATTTTTGGGTGATTCCTAAATTATTTTGCTGATCATGAAATGACCTAGAGATGCTTGGAATGATGATTTGATGTTCTGGAAATTTTGAGAAATTATAAAATTAATTTTTAATTAATTTTAGTAAAGCAATATATTTTCTAGTAAGACTAGAAAAATTAGCATGTGACAAAAATTAAAGTTGTTTAATTTTGGACATCAAATAATTATTTTAAGTTAAATTAATTATGAAATAATTTTTAGAAATAAGCATTCATGTTAATTAGATTAATATTAATTCGAAATGAAATAACATACAATAGTAATTTTAGCCAAGTTAGTAAAAGAAAGATAATGAATCTAAGTGTTAGATTGGGCTTAGATCCAAGTGTTGGATTGGGCCTTCAATGTTAGGATCATAAGATATTATAACTAAAATGATGTGTTTACATATATGCATATATATACACATATAGTTATTATAACTACATGGCATTCTCCTAACCATGCATTATCTATACATATATGTAAACACATCATTTTAGTTATAATATCTTATGGATCCTAACATTGAAGGCATATACATATATATA
>JANTNU010491896.1:0-11336 GCA_024752395.1 Erythroxylum havanense
TTCAGCAACCAATTCTCGTATTTTCTTTCTCAATTTTTTGTTAATCTCAATGGCTTCTTCAAAATCAGCTTGCAAAGCATCAAAAGAATCTCTTAGATCTTGGTCATTTAAAATTACCTCATTTTCATCGTCACTTGATGAACTTTTTCCCATAAGTGCCAAGTTGTTTTCGTCATCACTTTGGTATGCTTCCTCATCGTCACTCCAAGTTGCTACCAGGCTAGTTTTGTTTTTACCTTTGTCGTATTTGTCATTTTTTTGAAAGTTTGATGTGAATGTTTGCGGGAGTGGGTTGCTACAAAAATAGAATACTAAAACTGAGAATATTATTCTACACTTGGTTGTAATTGCAATTGTTGGACCCCAAATGTTTTATAGAAGTTAAAACTATTTGAATGAGAAATTTTGGAGATTAGTTATAAATAAAGAACAAATGATGAAAATTCGTGAACCAAAAAATGATATGCAAGAGTAAAGTGGTAAATGAGAAATATGGATATGTCCAAGTTTTTGCTTTGGTGTTTCTGGTAGATCAAAATTTTTGAAGTGAGAAGAATTAAGGTGAAAGTTAGAAGTAGAATGACAACAAAAATGAAGTTGAATTGGTGTAGTAAGTTGATGAAGAATATGTATATATGTGTATGCCTGTTATTGGTTTGCATGATTAATCATAGACTATAAATTTCTTTATAGGTGATATTGATTTGAAATGAAGTTGAGAATGAGGAGTAAATGAAGTAGAAAAGGGCATCTTAGTATGATTTGTGTTAAGGAAAGATTGTGAAACAAAAAGGATGGTTGATCTGGAAAATATTTATGGAGAATGTTTCAGTCTTTTAGCCACAAATTTTTCTTTAGTTATCCAAACAAGATGATTCTTAATTTAGATTAAACTAGAAACATATGGCTACATTTCTTATGAAAATATCAAATTTTAATTCTGTCTCTAAGAGTCTCAACACTTTTCATGAAGTAAGAACTGAGTGTAGTACATTGGTGGATAAATATAAAATTCATCTTTGGAATTTAGTGGAAAACGGGCTTTATCTAGCTAGATTTTGGCAAAGTTTCCTTCTTGATAGTTGTATTTCTTTCTTTTAGCTTTCCAACGATATATAGCATGAAAATTTTGGACATTGGAGCTGAAAGTTATGGCCCTCGTAAGTAAAGATGTTCAAGAGTAAAGATGTATCTTATGCTTTTTACTTCTTCTGTGATGATGTCATCTTCTTCTGTGTAACGTCATCTTCTTCTGTGTTTTGTTTCGTCTGTGTTTTGCTCCTTCAGCTTTTCGTTTCTTCTATGTTTTGCTATCTTCTGCCTTTTTGCTTCTTCTGTCTTTCGCTTCTTCTGTACCTATCTTCTGTTCTATTTTTTTACCCTCCAAAAGATAGAATCTATCTTCGAGGTCTTCATAAAAGTTGTAGCCCTTGAAGTTATATTTCGAACCATCTATAGAACACCTTGCTCCGATATCTGTAGAGAAAGTTATAGAAATTTTTCTACTTCTTCTGTCTTTTTTCATTTGTCTGCTTTTTCTTTTGGCTTCGTCTAATCCTATTCTCTGATCTATTTTGACCCTTCATATGATAAAATTTGACCTCAAGGTCTTCTTCAAAGCTGTAGATTTCACAGTTATCTCTGAAATTATCCTAAGATAACCTTAATCTAACATCTCTAGTGAGAGTTATGTCATTTGTCCTGAGACAAGTTTGATATGATTAAGGACTAAATCTTGTTTGATTCTTTCGGCCATAATTTTGCTATCTAACCTCCAAATGAAGATTCTTGAACCCTTAGACTCCTAACAGTTTTCTTTTACATATCCAGGAAAGGTCGTAGATTTTAGGTGTAGATTTGAAAATGGGTGTATTGAATCAAGCAAGGGTATCGATTGGAAGAGTAGGAATTAGATATTTTACCAATTATGCTTTAGTATTTTGATGATTTCTAGATCATTAGAGCTCCGAAAAACATGATTCTTATGTCAAGATAAACTAGAGAAATGGAGCTACAAATGGTATGAAGAAGTTGAATCTAATTTAGTGTCTAATATGTTTAAATTTCGAATAGAAGTTGTGCATGGTATACTAATTTGGACAAGAGCAGTCTAAAAATGTTTGAAGTGTATCTTTCAAATCACTAAATCAAATGGATTGATTTTGCTGTCATTGGAAACTTAAGACAAGGGAGAATACTTTTCTAGAAGAAAAAGATATGTTAGAATATTCAAGGGTTCTTTTGACAAGACACTTAAGTATAAAAGACAAGGCATAAGTTGAAGAGCAAATGGGACATTTCTCAATCATTAAGGGCATAATCGGAAGAAGAAGTGTTGTCTTGCATATAAATGAAGAAGAAAAACATGAATGGAAGGGATGCAGAAGAGAAGAACGAAAAGTTAAGAGAAGAGAGAGGGGAAAAAAAGAGAAGAAAAGAAAGAGAGAAAAAAGAGAAAACAAGCTACGGTTTCAATTTCCCTAGCCTAGGAACTGAAGGAGATGGTGAAAGAATTGTTCAAGCATCATTGGTCGTAATCATTTTTTATTATAACAAATAGGGGGAGAAGAGAATGGAGAGAAAAAATCAAAAGGGGTGAACGAAGAAGATGAATTTTTGAAAAAGAAAGAAAAAATATAGGGGAGGAAGAGCAAGCAGAAAATGAAGAAGTTAGACGAAGACAATATGAAGATAAGTTTTCTTATTTTCTTCAACTGTGCATACTTTTTTTTCTTTTTATAGTTTTTCACCTTAACTGTATGATTATATGTTATCATCAAAAAGGGGGAGATTGTTAAGTCAAAATGACTTTACATTAATAATTTTGATGAAGTACAAATAATGAAAGAAAAAAATAGACGGAGATTGAGAAAAGCAGACAGAAGAAGAGAAAAGTAGATGAAAGAATAAAAAGCAGACGGAGATTGAGAAAAGCAGACGATAGTTGAAAAGCAGACGGAGATAAAAAAAGCAGACGGAGATAGAAAAGCAGAAGGAGATTCAAAAAAGCATATGAAAGCAGAAAAACAGACGGAAGTAAAAAAGCAGATAGAAGCAAAAGCAGACGGAAGCCAAAAAATAGACGAAAGAAAAAAACAAATGATGAAAAGCAGACGGAAGCAAATCAAGAGTCAGTTCGAGTTAGTTACAGAACTCAACTGAATAACCGTTTCTTTCAAATATTCAAGAAGCAGTTGCAGACGAAGGCTATAAATATGAGTCGAAGTCAAAGATTGCAAAGTTACACACATACAGACACATACGTTACATACATACGTGAACGTTACAAAGCTTACTTGAGAGTTTATTGTGTAAATAGCTAGAGCTATCTTACTGTAACGAAGCTCAAACATCTTTCTGTAAAAAAGTAGTATAGATAGCCTGCAGAGGCTAAGAGTAAACGAATACTGACTGTAAAGAGACCTGAAGAGGCTTAGAAAGAAAGAATACTTGTAAAGTTGTTAAGAGATAGTGAAATCTCACAAAGGCTTTTGAGGACTAGACGTAGCCCACGGTTTGGAGTGAACCAGTATAAAAATTACTGTGTCAACTTCTCTATCCTTATCTCTCTTATTGTTCAAAGTTTCGATTTTACTTAGTTTTAAAACAAGTTTTCGAAGAATACGATTAACTTTGATTTACAGTAGTTCTTGTGAAAAGAACAAGTTTTTCTTTTGACAAAACAATTTTGAAAGTTTTTCATAAAGGAGAAATACACAATTCAACCCTCCTTATTGTGCATTTATACATCGTATAATAAGCATTGTAATAACGTGTGATTCACTTCATAAATAAAATGAATACTATGTCTCAATACAAACTATAACAAAGTACGTTTAATACCACCACTATGCATGTTCCTCAAAATGGGAATAATTATCTCTAAGTAAAAATTATGCGCTACCTTAATACAAATTGTACTAGTACTCTATTTCTTCAATACTACACTTAAATTAAAAAAAACCATCACTCATTATAGATAAGCAAGATATATTCTCCTAAATAGGATAATATTGACTAAATAGAAAGAATGCCATGTCTTAATATAAATGATCAGCATTTAGTTCTTCTCTCATTAGAAACTATTATAAAATTTCATATTCCATAACTCACATAGGAGAGTAGGGAAAAAACTTATTAAGGCTCTCCAAAACTTTTTTTGATTATTACTCTAAAATTATGTCTACCTATAGTGTATAATGTATAAGACTAAGCTTATAAAGTTATTTGTGTCTTTTTCTTGATCCTTTTCTACCCATTTTCACACAAAAACTCATAATATAGAGTGAAAAAAAATAGAAAAAAAATGAGACAACAAAGTAGGGAACTTTGGCTATTTAGTAGTGTAAATTTACCCATAAAACTTCCTTTCTCCTTTTGTTAACATTTTGTCTATCCATGGAGTCTTATGAATCTTATATATAGATTAAGTTGTTATCATATGTAGAGAAATTTATTTGGAAGCTAGATTTTTGACATAAAGTCAAATATTATGTTGAGGGATTAATTGAACTTTCATTAGGGGTGTTTTTGATCAAAACTAGGGGTGAGCATTATTCGGGTCAGCCCGATTACCCGGCCCGGCCTGAATTAATTCGGGTAAAAAAATTTCAAATTTCGGGTAATTCAGGTAATTCGGGTATTACCCGAATTTTTTTCGAGCTGAGGTCGGGTAATTCCAAAAAATTTTGGGCCGGCCCAATTATCCAAATTAGGTTATAAAAATACAGAATTTTGGGTTTTTTAAAAAAAAATTATCAAAAAACAACTTCGGATAATTCGGGTAAAGCCGAACAAAATTTCGGGTAATTCGGGTTAAGTAAGTTCGGGTAAGAAAAAGTTCGAGTTCGGGCCGGGTAAGATGAAAAAAATTCGGGTAATTCGGGCCAAACCTGAACAGTGAAATTTGGGCCCGAATTACCCGAATGCTCACCCCTAATCAAAACAATGATTCTTTGAAACTTCGTTCCTTCACTTAATATTTATATTTTCCCACTATATCCTCTCTAGAATAGAGAATTAATGAGTATTTTACTTGAGGAATGGGGAATTGTTAAGATGCTGATAAAGGAAAAGGAATATATACCTATGGATCCATCTTTTTTTTGTACTATATTTTTCTATGCCCACTATCTCTCATATGAACATTGATATATACCATTATATTTGTAGGAATATACTTATGGAAATGTGTTTGATTGGAGAATATAATAACTCAAGCATTATCCATATATTATATTCTTTCTAATGGCAAAGGTGTGTCATTATATACAAAAACCATATGAGTTAATATTGGACGTTTAATCATGTTTGATCATTAGTATTAACATTGGCTAGTGTCACTACAAGAAAAATAGAGTTTATCGACGGAATTTACCAACAGAATTTGTACATATTCCGTCGGTAAGCTTAATTAGCGATGAAATTTATTTACGAAAAAAGGCGTCAGAGATATGGCCGTTAGTAAATTTAATGATGGAAATTTTCCGTTGGTAAATTTACCGACAGTAAAAATTTCTATCAGTAAATTTACTGACGGTTATGTTCTTCAGTTAGTAAATTCTTCTGTCAGAAAATTACCAACGGTTTTTATAATTCCTTCGGTAATTAGCGACGAAATTTTTTCCTGCAAAGTGTTTAGTTTCTCTGGAAGCCACCATGAAGAGAACTTCATTATTTCAAGTAAAAGAATTAAAATATTAAAATTCATACTAAAACAGAAATGAAAATAAAGAACCGAAATCATTTTTTCAAATAACAAACATTTCATCAAACACCTTACATGCATCAGAAATATATCTTAACATCATAACTAAAATCACGTCTTGTCCTTTCTATCACTAACATTTATACCTCAAATTTGTTTTCCAATAATAAAATACACAAATAAATGAAAGTAATAAATACCCAAATTAACTTTCATCTAATGTATGGAAAAATACATGACAGTAGTTGCAAAAATACCTCTATCGAAGGACACGATGACAATAGCTGGAGAAGACAACTTCGTCGAAAAGAAAAGGAGTCCACAACAGAGAATTGGGCTCCAAGAAAATCGAAGAGAAGATGTAGGAAGAAGGAGGAAGAAGAAAGGAAAAAGAAAAAAGAAGTGGGAGGGAGATATCGGGTGAGTTTATATTTAAAAAGAATTTGCCGACGAAATTATCGAAGGAAGTCTCTGTAGTTAAATTAAAAAAAAATTTATACCACCAATAATTCTCACCTTTTTACCGAAGGAAAGAAAATTTCCGTCGCTAAATCCATTTACCTACGAAATATTCCGTAGGTAAACACAAAATTTTTTATTCTGCCAAAAATTCCCTCCATTTTTAATGACGAAAAATATACCGTCGCTAAATTCCATCGCTAATTTTACTGCGATAAATTTCCTCCAAATTTAACAACAAGTATTAGTACCGTCACTAAATTACTCAATTTTAGCGACGGAAATATGTTTTCCGTCGCTAATTTCCAACGGTATATTTTTCTTCGGTAATTTATTACCGACGGCTATATTATTCCGTCGCTAATGTCTGTTGCAAATTTTTTTGGGACAAATTCCCTCTAAATTTAGCGACGAATATTAGTACCATTGCTAAATCACTCAATTTTAGCGACGAAAAGCATATTTCCCTCGCTAATTGCTGACGAAAATTTTTTCGTTGCTAATCTACATTTTTCTTGTAGTGTGTAATTAATATATTAACAAGTGATGTTAATTTCTGTAGCGATAATATTGGTACTGCCCAAACAAAACCCAAATAATGAAGTCTTTAAGGAAGGTTCATTATGTATGGCATATGTATAATTATTATAATATATTGATATTGTTTGAAATTAAACAAAAAACTTTTATAGGGTAAAATTGCATTATCTAATTTTTTAGCAAAATAAAACTTTAAATTGTAATCTAATATTCATTATAGTACATTGATAAAAGATAAATTAAACCTTATGAATTTCATACTAAATAAAATATTAAAATCGAAAATATTAATCTACACTTGGTTGTAATTGCAATGTTTGAAGCTTGTACATACTTTTCATTTTCTAGAAAAAGTGAACATAATATGGGAACTCTGTAACATCTCATCATCGATGGGAAGGGTAAATTGGTCAATTGAGATAGGCTAGTAATTTGCATTGCATAATTCTGGTACGAACATACTTTTGGCCTCTAATTGTAGAGGACTGAGTCTTTTGGCATATGCACACATAGGTACATGCGTTCATGACAATTCCTGGCATTTATTGTGAATATGATCTGTTTTGAAATTTCTGAGAGAATTGTGCTTGAGAATTGGAATTGGAACTATTTTAGATTATTGGTCGCTTGATAGTGACCATTAGAAATTTTCTGGATAATTTGGGAGAAAATGTCTGGACCAGAAATTTTCCGAGTGGTAGACCGACTGACTGTATAGGACCAAAATATCTGTCAAATGACCATGAAAAATTAGATATATGATTTTAGAAATTAATATATCGAGCCATTGAAATTTAGAGATGAATTGGACTGGAAACGAAACTGAAAAGAGAAAGAGATTTAAATGTATTGTGAGGAAGAAGACTAGAGGCTTAATTGTTTAACCTTTAAATATATTAGGTTTGAAGCTTGGCAGAGAAAACTTGTTTTCTCCTCCTAGGGCATGCCATTTTTCTTCCACCAATTGATTTTTGATTCTCCTCCATATACGATTCTTGCTTGCTTCTTCTTCCTTGGGTAAAGCCAAGCTTAAACCCTAAAGATGTTGAGGTTTGGTGTGATTTCGGGAGACACCGTGGATGTTAAAGGGCTTGGAGGAGATTTTCGGAGATTTGAAGAAGGAAGCTTGATTGGGTAAGTAAATTGGTTTAAGGTTGTTTATTTGTTAGTTAAATACATACATGGGTTTAATTGTGAAAGATTGGGGTAGTTATGGGTGAGTTGTGACTGGTTTTAGACAGAGAAATGAAAAAGAGAATTGCAGAAGACGACTGCGCGTCGCGACGAGAGGATGATTGCACGTCACGGTGAGAGTACGTCGCTACGAGCGATTCGGCACAACGAGGAACCATTAGCCGCAATGAGCGAGACATCGCGATGAGCATAGTTGGATGTCACGGCGAGCCCCGTTTTGTACACCGCGGCGAGCGATCTTTTGTACGCCGCGGCGAGCTCCAATTTTCTGAATGAATGTGTTTTAGTTTATGGGGTAAAACTAATGGTGTAGACCTCCAATTGAAATGATGTGTTATTCATTACGATCTAGAGAAAGAGGTCTATAATTGAGGTAAAGAAAGAAAGTTCGAATCAGGTTTTTAAGATCTCAATTTGTGAATGAAAGTTAAGTTTAAATTCCTATTACAACCTAAGAGTTGTTTCTTGATCATTGGGATTTAATTGTGAGATTCCTGAATTTAAGGAAATGCTATTGGGGTTTTAAAACTGAGCATAAAGGGTGAATTTTGATCTAGAGAATAGTGACACTGATTTTGAGGTCTTTCTTGAGAATATCCTAGTGGGTATGATTTGGTAAATTAACTAAATGCTAGAATTGAAACTTGTGGAGTTCCATGACATGTTATTGAATTGAAATGAGTTATTATTGATCAATTGAGTGAAAAATTAGAATTTGAAAAAGAAAGAGGGAATTTGGGAATTACGCCGGGAAGGTCATGAATAGACATTGTACATCTTTTATTTACGACATGTGCATCGTTGAATTAATTAATTATGCATTTAGTAATGAGAAATTAATTGACTGTTATAGAGGCACCGATGGAAAGATATTCCACGGATATTGCTGGGACTTCCAGGCAGTAGCTCGGGAGTGCAGGTGAGTAACCTAGTTGGTTCCTCAACCTTTATGTGTTTAATATTACGCGCTTATGCCATGTTGAGATAAATGGAGGGTTATGTATGGTTGCTTTTGATTGACTTCGGACCACAGGTGTCCAAAGTATTGGGAGCTTGATATTGAAGTGCTATTTGTGTGTAACTGTTTGTGAATGATTATGTTTGGAATCTCGGACCAAAGGTCCGAGTGATGGGGTGATTTGACATTGAAGCAAAACTGCTTATGAATGTGAAAACTGTTATGATTGAAATACCGTACCGAAGGTCCGAAGAAATGGGAATTGGTCATTGAAATGTAAACTGGCTATAAATGTAAATTAGGACATATGCATTCATGCATAAAGGCATGTTCAGATAATGATATTTGTGACCTGAGTCACCACTGATACTGAAAGGAGCCTTAAGCTCAAACACTGTTACTGAACCGAGCCTCGAGCTCGAGGGGAGTTAGTGCATACCCAGAGGGCTCTCCTACTCCCTGGACGTGTCTGATTACTGATCACTATTTATGCGCCCGGTCACAACACCGTAATAAATTGGGGAGTGTCACATGTTCATTGCATATGCATCTGATTGAATATGGACTGAGTGAAAGGCGAAACACCTTATAATTGTGAAATGATAAATCATGTGATATTCTGTGAATTGTTTGTATATGCATGAGTTGAGTGAACCATCGATGATGGTTTCTCACTGAGTTTGCAAACTCACCCAACATTGCAAATATTTTTCAGAAATTGAAGAGTACCCCGTTAGACAAATAGGAGTATGCCTATTGCATGCAAGCCAGAGTAAAGGGTCGGGATCAGTGCACGTCTGTATTAGTGTTATTCTGTTTTTGCATAAGATTTGTATTTCTGCAATTTCTGCAGAATAATGATGTTATTGTAGAGGGCCCAATTGATAAATGTTGTATTGTACTGTGATTACTGAAAATGTTCAGAAATGTCATTGAGCCTAATTTGGCTATGGGTTTTTGTGCATAAAGTGATTAATTGATGTTGAAAGTTTTTATGACTGAAATTATGTTTTGATCGAATTGTTTCGTATTAAAGTGGGCCCAATATGGTTACTGATTTTTGCGCATGCGATTGTTTTCAAAAATAAAAATGTCATACTAAGTATTTGAACTGTTTTGACTGCTTTAGCATACCACCCTCGTGAGGCACGGGCTTGGATATCACCCTCGATGTCGAGTTCGGGTCTTGCAGGAGTGGGATGCTACATTTGTGGTATCAAAGCCCAGAAGTACAATCTTACATGGGCATTATGAAATATGGGTCAAATTACATGCATTTAAGTCATGTCACTGCAGACAGTGACAACTGATCCCCAGTCTAGCATATGAGTCACATGCATGATCCTATATCAATGGTTTAAGTGGTTAGAAATAGTGAGGGAAATGATGATATGTTAGGATGGGATAAATGCCAGTTGTGGATATCGTGGAATAAGAAAAAGCGTATGGTTCGATTTGATAAATGAAGATTAAGTGTATTGGTATTGATGGGTATATTATGAAATACAACATCAGAGTTATACCGAGTATATCCACGAATGTGGGATAAATATGAATATATAGTTGTGGATTGATAAAGGAAATATAGAGATATGTTAGAAATGGCAAGATTGAAAGTGTATAAGTAAAGTGGATGAAAATAAAATGTTTTATGATTTAGAGAGGCTACAATTGGGTTTGATTATCGTGATAAGAGTTTATGATTTAGAGTCAGAATATGTTAGTGGAAAATCACGAATGATTGTACATTTATGATATTGATTTGATTGTGAATATACATGGGTATGATGGAATAATGAAAAGATTGAAATATAAGACAATGACAATGGTAGATGAAAAAGTTGTCAAGGTTCGGTTGAATTGCCTGTGAACGCACACCTGATAATGGGAATACACCATGGCCAGTGAAATTATTAAGCTTATATGTATCATAAGTGTGGAAATGGCATGGAAAGTAATTGGTGAGTTGGTGGGTAATTGTTAGTCATAGTTCCAACAATTTAAAAATTCAATTAAAGTTAGAATAAGAAATGAAAGTGCTTATAATGATCAATTGGGAATGAATTGAGATTGTAATATGTTTAAAAAGAAAAGGACATGATCAGGGCATAATCCTCACGAGCAAGGACAGGTGCAAAATGGGAGAGTGTTATCAAAAATCAAATGAGATTAAGGTATCCTTAGCGTAAATGACTAATCGGTGAGTTATCCTACATCTGTCTCTCGATAAGATGTAATGATTTTGACGGTATATACTTCACTGAATTTTATTAAAAAGGATGTCCTGATTTTTATGAATTGAGGAATAATTAATCTTCATGGGATATGATGAATAGCTAAAATTGATTTTCTCAAGGCATTGTGAATGGCTGTCAAGATATGTGATGACGGTTGATGAGTGGGAATTTTGGAACGGTATCGATGCAAGTAGTAAGAAATCTTCTTTCAAAGGAGAATTTCCCTGAATTGGATTAAGTC
>JANTNU010492281.1:0-20000 GCA_024752395.1 Erythroxylum havanense
GAGCTCTTTTTATAGAGCCTCCAACTA
Organism: Erythroxylum havanense; assembly: GCA_024752395.1. Classification (NCBI taxonomy): domain Eukaryota; kingdom Viridiplantae; phylum Streptophyta; class Magnoliopsida; order Malpighiales; family Erythroxylaceae; genus Erythroxylum; species Erythroxylum havanense. Next base: position 28 of record JANTNU010492281.1, read on the forward strand.
AAAACCTTCTATTTAATATAGAAAGTGGAAGGTGGGGCGAAGAGGGGTGCTTCGGATCGGGAGTAATCACTAGTGAATAGGGAAGAAATCGGGGGAAATATGCCGGACAACAGCTCCACCACCCCCGATGGGGTCTCCGGCATGTTCTTATTCATTCCTTTTTTTGAACGCATTCTTCTAATTAATGTACCTCTCCCGAAGGAGAGTTTTATATGTTCGGGAGCAGGCTTGGCTGGAAGGCCCTTCTGGTTTTTTCGAGAGAGGGACCGAAGTAAGACAGTGAAAGATAGGGTAGGGACTTCTTTCACGTACTGAAAGGTAGGCCCTTTTCATGTCGAGTAGCCGGTTCTTTGGCTTGCTTCCATGATAAGGGGATGGGGAGAGGTGAGGAGGGCCCTATCGCTTGAGCTACATCCCGCGCTTTCCAGGTGGCACTCAGAAAAGGAAAGCGGGGTGCCGCCGTATTGAAAGATTTTGAGGTACCGCCGCCGGACGGGCAGACCTCTAAGGATCCGGTAAACAGGGTAGCCCCAGCTTGGGGCTGGATTGAATCCTTTTTTCATAGGTAGGGAATGTCCTTCTCGAGCATATCTTCTGATGCAAGCTCTAAAGGCAAGCCCTTTTTCAGTTAGTTGGCAGGGTGCCCAGTTGTTGGAAACCAACCTCTATTAAGCCTGATTTTCATCCTCTTTTGTTAAATATATGGTCTGGAAAAGGGCTCCATCAGCTTTTCTTCTGGTTCATTTCCCACCGACCCGCCTATCGGTTTCATTTTAGTAGCAGTCCGAAGGACTAGTAAGGTGCCTGTTAGTGCTTTGCTTTGAAATTGCCTCCCTTCTTCCTTAGTCTGATGCTAAGACTGCTATCCGAAAAAATCTGTTCCAGGGCTCGTGTTATCATTCCGAGTTAAAGAAGCTCGCACCAAGTAAGAAGTTTAGAACAATAAGTGCATAAGGACCACCGTTGTATAACCATAACCATTCATCAACAGATGCCGCTTCCCATATTGGGAAAAAGTGCAAACCTATAGCTGCAGAAGTAGGAATAATGGCACCTGAAATAAATAATATTGTTTCCGTAAAGATCCAGAAAGAGGTTCACGAATACCCGGAATATCTACTGGAGGAGCAGCTCAGTCCCTCCGCGCAAAACAAAAAAGGCGCATTCAGTTGAGGGATAAAAACCTCCCGGGTCAACTCCTTGCTTTCATCGAGAATGTCATTGCCTCATGATTGCTGTCCAATGCTGTATTTCGACTACATTTCGCTACGCAACCCTCGCGCTTACTCTATAAATAGAGAAAGCAAAGGGGATTCATTGCTCTTTCTCCTTTATATTTCCTGGAACACAAACAAGATTTTTCTTTTTTCACTGGTTAATTTTGTCAATTCTCTTTCTTACCGGCTTCGTTGATTGACTTTTTTTGGCGATGTTATTTATACTCTTTCTAGAAGACACTGGTCGATAGCTTCTTCTCCTTTCTTTGCTTTGAGGAAGGGAGATCGCAGACCATTGAATGTTCTTGCCATAGTTAATGTATGGTCTCTTGTCTCGATGAGGGCTGGTGCTATAATACTAGCAGCTCTCGGGTCTACTATCCCTTCTACTCCAGCCTTAAAGGCCTGGTTTCGTCTGGTAAGCTCTCTATACTATATATAGATAAAGCCCTCTGCTGTTAGCGGTTTCGTTTGGTTGTCCTTTCAGTTTTGTTTTTTCCATTCAAGCAATCCTGCTTTTTCGAGCTTTATTGGGTCTAGGTCTAGTTGAGACTGAAGTAAATGCCCCTATTGTAAGGAAAATGGCGAGAATCATCTTATCTTATAGAAGTAGTGTTCCTGATTGTCGCTACTGCGGATAAGAATATCTTTTTCTGCCTAGTTTTCCCCTTTATCAGTCCGGGATGCCTGCCTTTAAAGTAATTGGTTCAGTTCCTCGGCTTCGGCATCTTAAGATGCAGTGCCCGTCATTCTCATCAGTACGGGTGAGGGTTCGACGTTATTAATGAATGTCTCCTCTGGCCGCTTCTTTTGTGCCCTGTGCCCCACCTAAGCCCGTATAGAAATGGGCGGTGTGCAATACCCGCGGCGATTAAATATTTATGCTTGCGAAGACTAACTATTGATTAACCGACTAAGCAACTGAGAACGAATACTTCAACAACTGAATTAAGCAATCAACTGGCCTTTTGTGCGTGTGTGGATTACATAGTGGTAAGGGGAAATTCAATTCATAGTCTCGAATCTTCTTTTGTTGAAAGAGCTCTAATGCCAAAGGGCGCCCTCATCAGGCCGATTTTGGTAGCTACTTCAGCGGTTGCTAGAGCAAATGGCCGAATTGCCAAGAAAGCATCCAAAGAATTCCTACATTCTTTCTTTGCAAGCTCTATCTTATATAGTGTGGTTGCCGGACATCCTACCATCATTCCTCCGCTGACTGGCTGCGTGCGGAATTAAAGGTATTGGACAATCTATACAGGATGAGTAGATCGGCTGTCGATGCATTCCAACTGTCTGTTAGATCCAGTGAATGGTCTTCAGGTACAGTTTAATGGTGAGCCCCTAAAGAAGAGCTAGCTACAGGGGTCTCGGTTAGCTACTGACTGGTAGACAGAACAGACTGGCCCCCTCGCCCTCGATGACGACAGTTACCCGTGGAACTAACTAATAGGAAGAGCAGTTAGAGCAGCCCGGAGAAGACTGGTTACATGTCCGATCCGGTAGGGGATGGTTCCTCTCGACAGATTAAGCTACTTACGTGAGTTCGGGTATTGAACAAAGGGGTGGCAACTTGCCCGATAAGAAAAGAGTAGCCCGAGTGAAAGAGTTCTTGTTTTAGTAGCTACGGAGTTGCTAGCAGCTATGAGTTCCGAGTTGACGAAATCAAATCATAAACAAATCTCTCCGGACTGGTGACACCTGTACCACACTCTACGGCACACATCCCAAGTTGTAGTAGACGAAGATGGTCACCTAGGTAGGCTCAAGCCACTTCCACTTTACCTAAAGTGTGATGTGAAGACAATTCTTTCAAACAAATAGGCTGAGGCTTCAGTCGACCATTAGCCAGGAGTGATCTCTTTTCGAACATAGGGGCGCGCAAACGCTTTAAAAACTCTAGTAGCGACTAGCTCACTAGCCGATAGAGATGCTACCTCAGCAGCGGAAAAAGCAGCCTAATACTAAATAAAGGATGAAAAGCAAGAAGCGGAGCTTTACGAAGCGAGCAGCAGACTAGCTTACCTTACGCCTTGCTAATGACATAAGTAAAAAGACCAGCTTCAAAGCCATACCACTAATTCCGTCTAAGATAATAGGCCTAAGCCTTCCAGAGAGAATTCCTATTGATAGACTTGCCTGGCTAATAGATAGAAATTATTAGTCTGAACCCCATCTCTCCTCCCTTCAGTTCAGGGCTTCTTCCATCAGGTCATTCTCTGGGGTAAAGTCTGAAGATAACTCATCTTCAACCTCTGCTGATAAAGAAGGAATTTATCCTGGAATGGTACTATAAAAGGGAACCCAATAACCTCGATCTCCGAACCAACTTACCGACTGGACGAGAGACAGAGTCCGCCCGGAAGGTAAGCTACTACTGGAACTCAAAGCGGGGTAAACATTGCATGAGGGACCACAAGACAAAATAAATGGAAAGCGTACCTTACGTTGGATGGAGAGACGGACAAAGAGAAAAAGAAGAACCAATGTTTCCAGTCGAAGAGGCGGGCGCATATAGCTTATTCTAAGTATATTATGAAACAGGTTACCCGGACTATAAATAGCCCACGGACGTTTTCAACCCAATCAATCTTTTTGAAGCCTTCACTTCACCGTCGAGCGCTTAGTCCCGCCAGAAGGAAATTATAAACTTATTACCAACGCGGATTAGTTCTTAAGACTGCTCCGCTCACTAGGATACCGTCTTACGCGGTACCCGGTCTCAGACCGGACAGAATAAAACGACTCTCTAGCTCCTTCTATAGCTAATCGAGGAGAAGTTCTCTAGACATCCCTGGTTGTTACCGTTTTAGGAAGTCAACTCTTGGCCTATCAGCTCTTGTGCACTCATTGGCTGTTCTCGAAGAAGCTGCTGTTGAGGAAGCATCTCCGGATCCGGAGAAGCTGCTATTTCATCAGCATCTGGTACTGCTTGATTTGAACCTAAGCCTTCCTTTTTTAAGGCTAGTCATACGGCTGAGACCAGTAATAGGACGGTAAGAAGATTGTCCAAATAAAGGTAGTTTACTTACTTAGTTTATAGCTAAGGAAAAACTGAGCAAGATAGCCTCAGCTTCCATTGAGCATTGAGAGAGAAATCGAGATGTGAGAAAAAGAATAGCTTTTTCTTCAGCTCTTCACTAGCCATTGCCAATCCTGTTCTCGATGGGATAGCTTTACCCTAAGTGGCCAGGTGATTCCTCTTCGCTCCACTAGTTTCTAGTATTCTGGAATGACAAGAAGGAGATCGAAATGGTTTTGGCCGATAATTGGCCCTTCACAGTCAATGCTAGCTTGGCAGAGGCGCAGCTCTATCACAGGAATGTAGGACCTTTGATACTCCTCCAGATGGTGAAGGGCGACCGACGAGAGCCAGTCCAATCATCGATGAGGTTACCCACCTTAGAAACTGTGTTAGAGATGTATAGGCCGTCAGTAATTTGACTGTCTGGCCCGGACCAGATCCAGATGGTAACGATGACTAAGCCTCTCACAAAGGCTCAAAGGGCTGAATTCACAGGCCTATAAGTTTTCTTCTCTTCCACCAGCACCTAAAATGGAAGATGACAAGGCCGAAGTTCAAGATCCACTCCTTGAACTTTAAGTAAATCTCGGAGATGGAACAGAGTCACGGCCCACTTTCATTAGTAAGCTCCTCTCGGAAGAACATCAGAGCCTGTCTCTAAGGCTTCTGCAGTATGCCAGCATTGTCATGCTAATGGACAGTCTTCAGTTCGAGTTCCTTCGGTGTTTCAGGGTGATGCTCTAGACCGTCCAATTCAACTAACATAGCTTCAGTAAACTCGGTTGGGGTTTTGAAAGCAGATAAAGAAGATCCGGTTGGGCTTGCTAGCGATGGGAGATTAGTCACCGTAAGATTTGCTGGTTCCTTCCTTCAAACAAAATAAGGTGGCTAATACGGGTGGCCTATTCCAATAGCTGGCAGACGGGCTATTATGCCTATTCAACATATTCCGATTGCGATACAATTCTATTGCCCGCTCCTATTCGTGCTTACTTGTCTGCCGGAACTTCAAGGTCAATAAATAAGGACTCTTATCCTAGGTCTGAAACTCGGTCTGCTTGCTCCTACAAAAGGTCAGTAGGTCTGTCTCCTATTCTTCTCCCGATACGAGTTATTTCCTGACCGTTTCCTCGTGCTTGTTTCTGGAAGCACATCGTTCACTTCACACTATAAGGCCTATCGTATATAAGCATAGAACGAGAACGAGTGCTGCTTATGTGTAGCTGTAGTTAGTCTAGCCCGAGAAAATCAAAATCGCAACCTTCGTCCATTTCCGTTCGATGGAGAAAGAATTTAGATTGAGGGTCTTCAGTCTGGCTTGCTTAGGTCGAGTAAGCAACTGAAGAAATTTCGTATACAGGATCTCTTTCAGTATTAGAATCAGTATTAGAAAGGTCTGGGTGATCGCAGTATATTCGGACCTGTAGTTAGCTCGGCTTGGGCAGCACCCCCATTGTGAGGTACCGTCAACAGCAAGACCATACAGATGGCATCGCGAATCCCCTACCGAAGTGACTGAAGCACCACTTCTTGATCCAGCGGAGGGAAGACTTACTTGATTTGAGGGCACTCAGGTTCCTGAGCGTGATGCTATTTGATTTGATCGGTGATCGCCGCTAGGCTTACTGCGAATGCTTTCTTTACTATACAAAGACAAAGGGGGTTGGTCGATCGAGCTTTCGCTTACAAAGGCAACCTTCTCGAGTTTCCGGCTCTTTCCGTCATTGAAGTAGCCTTTCGTAGCCCCGAAAGAAGTCACTATCAAAGAGCTCGCCCTACGTTAGCCCACAGCTATACTACTGATCTAATAGCTGCTTCTATCACATCGGTTAATCAAAGAAATTATATGCTCCTACCGAGGTTAACTGAAGTTATCGATTAGGGCTTACCATCCCTCCATTGGATCTGTAGGATATCGAATTTTCTTACCGCCTCTCTCGGCTATGGGATATGAAATAAATTCTCTTCCCTGACCTAAGACAGAGCAAAGTAGACTGAGTCTTCAGGATGTCTTCAACGTTGGGTGGAAGGTGATATTTATAGAAATTCTTCCGCCGTCAACCCAAGAGGTTAAGAGGAGGTGTCCGTATGGTTACCACCTAAAGCGGATAGTTTTTTAAACCGTAAAATAGAGGTGGAAATCTCTATACTTTAAACCCAGGCGTAAAAACGGTTATTAACAAAACTTAACGATTAAGCTTTGCATGGGAAGCTGCCACCTGTCTATGGAGGCAGTGAGAACAACTTACTGATGGTTACGAGCTTTCTTCTCAAGGAAGCAAGCCAATCCACGTAGGTCTTGATCCGATGTGGACTAAAATAAAAAGTCGATGTAGATATCCCACACAAATTAGCGTAGACCAAGTACCAACCTTACGTAGATGGACTCGACCACTTAGCCAGCTTGGAACTTTGTAGACCAAGTGTTAGCTCTGCATGGGCAGGCTTAACACTTGGCTAACTTCATCTTACGTAGATCGAATGCCCATCTTGCATGGTTAAGGCTCAACACTTAGTGAGCTCGAGTTAACAGCACCGTCAATCCATTATGAACACACGCAAGGTTTTTTTAAAATTGATAATTTTTTCATAATGAATGTCTAAGGAAGAACAGTATTTACATATCCTACCAAGGGGCATTCACAGGAACAGGCAGATGCGTACAAACTTTGATGATAGCAGGTAGCTATTTACAGGCTTACTCATGGAACTCAAACCTTATCGGAAGGGTTAAGAAGAGAGACTGGCTCTCATGGGACAAAAGAAAAAGTCCCGCAGCCACCATTTGTGATGACGGATGAAGTCTTCATAGGGACTGTCAACGAAAGCCCCAAACCATTCATTAAGCAGGTTGACACAGTAAGGGAACTCTCTTGTAGCCGCGCGGATGTATTTGCATGGCTTTCCGGGATGAAGATGGCAATGATCTATCCTCCCGGGGAAGAAAGAGATTTTCCACCACTGCTAGCCACTATTAAAATAAAAGAGAGGGACCAACATTACTACAATATAACTTAATCAAATCTAAAAACTATTCTATCTCAGGCACGGTTGTGCGAGATGCGTGAATCGCAATGCTAGTTGTAAGAGATCATTTCTAGCTAGCAAGGAAAGGAGAAGGAAGCAAACGGAGAGATCTTTTCTTTTAAGGGAAGGAACGAGCGTAGACAGAGAAGAGACATATTTTAGGATATATACAACGAAGGGGGAAGAGTAAGAATGAAGAAAGAAAAAGAAAGAGAGAGAGAGTTACTCGTGAAAGACAAGAACTAGAAGCAGTCAACGCAGTTGCGTTAGCCGTGTAGTTAGCAAACGGTACTCGAGGAACAGGCTTAGTCAGAGATTCAAGGAATTGGGTTAGCGATCCTCTTTAACGGAGTCGGGGTCATAGTACTCTCAGAACCGAGCCGGTTTAGTTACACCCTACCTCTTTATCCTTGTCTTTTAGCTGATGGTAAGAGTTTCAAAGATAGACGTGTCACATAATCACATAAATAAGGAAATATATAAAGTGAGTGAGGAGTCACTGTCGGGGATAGGCACCACTAAACAGACTCAAATGCATAAGGTTACTTGTATCGAGGTTGGCTACAATTTAAAGACAATAAGCCGTCAACAGTGCCGTCTAGCGTCTTTTAGGCTTAGTCTAGTCGCCGTCTCCTTAGCCTACGATAAGGAAACTAAGCGCGGGAAGGACAGTTTGTTTAACCATCTCTTCGTCGATAGCGGTTAGAGAGTCAGTATAGACTGAGGAAAGCCCCATCCCCGAGTCGGTTAAAGCCCTGCTCCTTCGGACTTCAAGTTCCGTGCTTCCCAATTAGTCACTCATCTCGCGCTACTATTGAATCTACTTTTTGATTCACTTTTTGGAACAAAAACAAGAAAGAGCGTGCGCATCTAACTAATAGACTGAGACTCGGCCTTTAGACTATCAGTTCCGTCCTTTTCTTGTCCTTTTACCGGATTCGGACATGAATTCTAACTATACAGATTGTTTTGTTTAAGACATGAGAGGGCAACACTTTAAGTTCAAGTCAAGTGATTGGATAATGGATAGAGCTTGTGCATCTTTTCGTTCATAGTGGGATAGGGTCCCCTTTTGTATCTGACCTTTATATCCGGGGAGACAGAATCCATTCTAGTAAGATAAAAAAAAGAGAAAATTATCGGATCCTAAAAAATAGGGCTTGCTTAAGTCGAAGTTACTCAATGCATCTCAGGAAGTTACTCAATGCATCTTTCTTCGAATAATCATGGAAATGGTGGAAATGTTGGGTCCCAAAAGCGCTCTTTTTTCACGGTAGTGTGAATACGCCGCCAGAGAGCGCTGTTCGGTTTATTTAGATTGCGATTCCATGATGAGAGTAGTTGGAGTTGTCTCTCTCTGGAACGAGCCTCCACCTCGAATGAAATGCTTTTGGCGGTGGAAGTTGCCACCTGGCGAGAAGCACATCATGAAAAGCCGGGTGGGTCGCTTTGGGATCGCCCGCACAATGATCGAAAAAGACACTTCGTATCGGTGTAAGATCTGTAGAAATTCTGACTTCTATACTAACTATCTATTTCACTCTCTATGTGGTCGTAGTTTCCCGTATTCTCCGACAGGGATAGAGATTCATCTGTAACGTATTACCTACTCTCCTACTACAACTCCAACCGCAGGGAATAGCGTAGGATAGAGAAAGACTGCCACTCTATATCCTTTAATAAATGTAAACCCTGATATTATATTATATAATATAATAAATAGGGCTATATATTAATAGCTAGCTACTTGTAGGGCTATATATTAATAGCTAGCTACTTGCCAATTCATTTGAAATAGGCCTTGCCTGAGTTACTCATATCCCTAAATAAGGAAAGAGTCCTGCTTTCAAAGCAAATTCTTAGTCCCTTTACTTTAAGACTGAAATGGCTATACGGCTTCAAAATTCTTTTTGAAACGTATGTTGATTGAACTAATAGATGCTGGGTGAGGGCTTAAAGACCCTATTCACATAGCGTTCCTGAACACATATTTTTCTTCGGGGCGGGCGGGGGACGAGTGGGCATGAACTGTAAGCAAACAAAGAAAAGTGAGCCAACCACGAATTCCTGAACCGTAAAGAGAACAACCCTGTAAAGAGCCTCACCTAAAGGACCAGACCTGGAGCTGAGAACAAGATCGAAAGCGCAACTTCTCATTCGAAGCATGAAAGTGGTCAGGTCACTTAAAGCCGGAAGAGATAGGAGTGGCCTTATAGAAGGTTGGAGGTTGCTCGAAATCTGTCAAATACGAGCCCTTCTTGCGAATCTGCCTCCGGAAAATCTTTCTTTTATTAGTTGCATCCTCCTGCCTCGCCCTACGTCCTTATCTGGGGCACTGATTACGTTACCCAAACTAGGCTCCTTCGCTAGGGGTCACTTCTGTCTTTGTTGCTTCATAAAGTAATACACCATGCGTACTTCACTCCCGTTAGCCTAGGGGAACGCACGAAAGAAGAAAAGAAGTAACTCAGTCGACGACTTGGCTATAATCTCCACTCGCTGGCTTAGCTAGCTTACTTTCCCGCCTACTCCTACGCCCTAACGCCCAAGCCTAGGGGACTCAACTGAATAAGAGTGAACTGAGGAATCAAGCTATGCCGGTGTCGGTATCTGGGCCCGAAAATCATATCTTTTGATGAGTAGATCGAAAGAATGAATCAGGAAATGGTGAAGATGAGAATTCCAGATCTCTTAGTGGGACGGTAGCATAGTAGATGCTTGACATGGCCCAGTTAAAGCTTAGAGGGATTGCAAGGCTTAGAATGAGTGAGTAGCAAATGCTGACGGATTGGCAAATCTGACCAGGATATATAAAGAATAGGGCTAGAGCCCGTGCAAGGAGTGCATTAGCATTTCAAAAAGAAAGAAAATAGCATTTTGGTGAAGGGGAGGGATCTTCCTCCGATGCTTTCTTTTCCTCGAAGCCAGACCGAGGTTCTAAAAGAATGCGGTGAAAAAGCCTCCTTTCTAGGACCATTTCTTTATCCAGACAGACTGACGACGCCCTTCCTTCCCCTTAACCTGATTCTCCAGGAAGCGGGGGCTAGCCTATTGGGTCAAAGAATCCCTCCTTAGCCGGAAAGAGCGCTTAACGTCAATGCCCTCGCTCGCTACGGCTACGGTTATTAAAATCAGTTATTTAAAAATGGAAAAATAGAAGGAAAATCGGGTGATTACCTTTTTACCGTTCTTGCGTCAACGTCTATGTCATGCCCCAGAAGATGGTTTCAAGCCAAAGCCTCTATCAAAGAGAACGAATCTGATCAATCAAATCCTCATGCCGAAGTAGAAAGCAGCTTTCAAGTCTCGTCGGGCAATCCTTGGGTGACCGGGGAGTAAGCTCGCCTGGAGACGTACGAATAGCCAACGTGAAGGCTTGACGACTCGGTTGCACCGACATGATCACCTTAGGGACCACTAAGCAAATCTATCTTTACTAAGTCTTCGTAATGGTTTAGAATCTCCGCCAACCGTGGAGAACCAACTTGAAGGCTGGACTCCAGACTACTTGCTTTTAGCTGGAATACAGATTAGAAAAAAAAAAAAGGCCATAATCGGGCCAAACTAAAGACTACCGCTCCTTCCAATAATAATCAATCCAACGCCCTTCATCGTCGCGTCTTTCTTTGTTTTATAGTTACCCCCACTATCGTGATAGCGGCGCCACTCGTCGCGCGATACGTCTTGTAAGCGTTCCAGCAACGCATCTAATAAAGCAGTGTCGCTTGCATTTTATACCTGGAGTTCGTTGTAAGCCCTCTCTATGGTTTTTCCAGATCGTGCTCTTGTGACGTACCCAGCTCCAAGGACCGACCAGAGCTCTTCCTTCACCTTGGCCCGCATCTGTTGTCGGAATTGCTAGAATCGAGTTCTTTGCAGGTTTTCCATTGTGGGATTTTCCTTACTTGCCTGAAAGCAGGAATGAGAACAGCAGGTTAACTCTATTAACTAAGCCCTAGTAGAAGTAGATCCTTGAGTGCCATCTCTAAGCCTAACAAATTTCAATTTCATTATGCGCGAGGAGGACTTTTGCGGAAGATGTCTATCAAGCCGCCATTCCGAGGTAACTAGTAATTCCGGACAGAGCTGAAAGCAAAAAAAGGCTTGTGCAAAGGAAGTGACATCCCAAAGAAGGGTAAGGGGAATATGCCAATGAACTAAAAGCAGGGGAAGAAGCTGGGGAAGGCAAGGTTCTTTATCAGAGAATGGGCTCTTATGGAATGCCTGATTGCATTTGCACATGATTCGTAAAAAACAGCCTTTCCGCGCGCAGAGTGGATTAGCAATGAAAGCTCTTCTCTGCTCATTCTTGTCTACGATTTCCGGGGAATGAATTGATAGGAATATTAGCGGAACCACCCGGGCTCAGTACTGCTTTCTTGACTGCTTGAAAGTTTGAACTATATGATATGCTAGCACCAGCTCTTATGCCGCAACATCTACCTAATGGTAAGGCAAGGAAGGAACGCATCCAACAGCGGATTCGATAGCACATTGTTTAATTCCTCCTTCAACCCTTCCACCAGGAGAATGAAGTAACTGGTTCGATAGGACCAGGGAATCTGGGGTTAAGGTCACGAAGAGTATAAAAAATCAGTAAAGAAAAAGAGGATATCAATCAATAAATGAACGAGATTCAATTGCTACATACCTAAATAAACATGTTGTCGGTTACTACACTCCCTCCACCGCCTAGCCATAACCAGCATGAAATGGGCGAAGGGAAGGCACGAAAGATAGAAGTGGAATCGAGCTAATTCGATTGGATCCGATCATCTCTTGAAATCACTGAACACCTATCAAAAGAGGAACTCGCGGCACACAAACTATATGAAACCTTATACGCCGCCTCCCATCTCAGGAGGACTTGCTTCTTAGTGCTGCGTTGGCCGGGGACTCCTTTCCTTCTTCGTTTGAATGCTTTTCTGCTTTCGTCATGATATACTCTTTCTAGACAGACTCAAGCACCGAATTCGCCCGAGTAAGGTCGACAAGAGAGTCTGTCTTTAATTGAAATCTCTGAGCGATTGAAGTGATTTTTCCACCCTTCATTGCTAGTAGTGAACTCCATTTTCCAAGGAGCGGGGGAAGAAGAGCTGCTTCTTATTCAAGACTAGCGGACCCAGCCTATACATCTCAGTTGGCAAGTCGCATCCCGCGCTTGGGTACGAAAGTAGGCGAACTTCTTTTTAGATATTATTCGGCTCTTAAAGGAGCCTCTACGCCCCTTTTTCCGGTTTCGGATCTTTTTTTTTTTTAATTTTCGCGAAAAATGCAACTTATGAAAGAAGAGAGAAGACATCCATCCTAACAAACAAGGGCTTTAGCGCCTTACTTTTCTATATCCTTTTCTCTCTAGTACCTGAATCTCCAACAAAAAGGAAAAACCTACTCGCGGCACACAGGCTATATCCGTTCGAGTAAGAAAAAGAGTAAGGACCGGTTGCTTCAACACTCGAAACGGGTAAGGTAGTACATAGGCCGATTGTAGTACTCTTGCGCTAACAAAACCCTAAGCGAACTTGTCGTAACGGTTCCACTTGGGGCACTTCTGGCATATAGAACTCTTTTTTCTTCCTTTCGATCGAGTGCTCTTATCTTTTTTCACAACGATAGGTGGCCCACCCTTTCTTTGAACCTTGTCAATGATCGAACTTAAAGATATGAACTGAGTGCCATTTGATGAGTAACTGAGAACAAGGGGGAGGGATATAGAAAGGATGAAGTAATGAAAGAGGAAGTCATTGCTAGTAGTAACGACTTGTTACGATCCATTGGTTCATATAGAATCCATGTCCTAGGTGTATCAAAAAACATTCTTTTCGCTAAGCGTATATAATAAAATAGAGTGAAAGAGTCCTCTCCGAACCGCAGGAGATAGTTGTCCATCATACGGCTCACCAACTTCACTTGCCTCTTTGGGGGGCTCGCTCCGGGCAGGTTCGGATCACTTCCAATACACAGCTCTACGAAGAGGGTTAGGAACGTTTTCAATATGATGATTTTCCCGCGATGAGAAATGAGAGTCTGTTTTGTCCACTTTCTCCATCCCCCTCTATCAAAAAAAAAAATGATCAAAAAGGAAGGCAAGCTTGCTTCTTATTCCCGTGTTCGCTCTCTTCCATCTCTGCCTGGCTCGTTGTCACCTATGTTGAAGAAAGGTTTGGAACCCTATAGAGAATGAAGAGGAGCCAAGGATCTTCCTCTCAACAGTGCTTTCTCGAGGCTCGACTCTCTCCCCTGAATACCGTTAGCCTGGGCGAAGATGGGGATAAGGATTGAAGCCCACTTAGCTCTGCCAGGCACTGGACAGGGGTTAGCTCTGTCAATGTGTAGAGCCAAGTGTAGTGTGGTGTAGTAGTAGGCACTTCTAGGCCCCTTCCCGGCTACTGGATTACTCCAGTGCTTTGGGTACTACGAACCCTCTGCCATCCATTTCAGCAGAGCCGTTTCATGAGCGGGGGGGCTAAGCGCAGTTCTTTGAATCAAACGTTGAATGAAATCGATGATTTTTTAGATATCAAAATGGAAATCGGATAGGATAGATGGATGGATCTATCTTTCTATTCATATATATTACTAAAAAAAATGGATTTGATTTTTATAGTTAAGTAGCGTAGCCCCAAATCCTTGATTTGACCAGGTTATACAATATCTGGTTCGATAGGACCAGGAAAGACTGCACTGCTTTTTTTTTTCCCAGGAAGCGAAGGGAACGAGCTCGGCTGCTTCTCCTCCACACTGATTTTTCTCCGTGCCCGTTCCGCATGCGCTTTGTTCTCCTATTATTCTTCATTGGACGGTTCGGATGGACTTCGCCGTTCTTTCCCAACTAAAATAGAAAAAGGTATTTTCAAATCGAGATGTCGATTCGTTTTCCGCCTCCAATGAGATGGGGAATTTGTAACCCCTTATTTCTACTTTTTGGCCCTTCATCTTTCTGAATCGAGGCCTGGCCCGGCTCGCGTCGTTCCAACAACCGGCGGGGAGCACCTCAGTATACGATCGCGCGCAGTAACTGGGAGTCCTATTACACCTAAGGCCAACTTCCATTCACCAAACCAAGGTTCATCTCGTGTAGTGATTGTGGACTCGTACAAGGTGCGAAGCGTAGACGGTTGATGTATCAGACTCGACCCTATCTTTCGTAGCATGCATTCCCATCCGTGTCGCAACTGATTCGGTAAGCTACGTGTCCGGTGCACGCCTTCGGTCCCCCAAACTGACTTACTCGTGGCAACCTTCCGGCCGCCCAACGACCTATAACGCTAGTCACTACTCCCACTGGGGCTAGGAAGTAAGCCCCACAACCCAAAGCGGCGAAGAACAAATAGAATTTGCTACAAAAGCCGGCTAACGGAGGTATTCCTGCGTATGAGAACATAGTAATGGAGAAGGTAATAGCCAAAATAGGATTCGTTTTGGCTAGAGCGCCCAAATCCGCTATATATTTGACACGGGTTTGCCGTAATGCTAAAACTATGGCGAATGCATCTATCGTCATTAATGCATAAATAAAGATACCAATTAGTAGTGATTGAATTCCTTCTATGGTTCCACATGAAAAACCAGTACAAATATAACCTACATGTCCAATTGAACTATGAGCTAGAGGTCTTTTTACTTTCGTTTGAGCCATGGCGGCCAGTGCTCCTAAGATCATAGAAGCAATGCTGCAGAAAAAGAAGATTTGTTGCAATATAGCTCCATAGGAACCATAAATAGAAAGACGTGAAATATTAGCAGAAATAGAAATTTTAGGCGCAATAGAAAGGAATGCTGTAACCGGGGTGGGTGAACCCTCATAGATATCAGGTGCCCACATATATTGAGTCAAAAAAGATATGGAGTCCGAAGGGGAGGGGGGTTTTCTTCGGGGCTCGAGAGATGGAATAAATAGGGCCCCACAAGTTTTGAATTCGCCGCTGGGGAATGAACACGAAAGGGAACGAGGAATTTTCAACGAAAAAAGTGCTCTCTAAACCGAACGTGAAAGTCATTTTCCATCAGACGGCTGTTCCCGTAACTCCACTCTCGACTTGGATTATATATCCAAAAAGGTCCGCTCTCGGCCATTCCACACGCTGCCTAGCGGAGGCGTGGTTATCTGAAGTGGATTCTCTCTTTTCTAGTAGATGCCGAACCTGCTGCCCCATTGACTAAGAAGGGGGGCGGGCGCAGCAGCTACATGGACCCCTTTCTTTCTGTTGTTGCCAGCGCTTTCCCGGGCCGAGCCGGAATGATTTATTAGAATATCAAATCAAGGGCAGGCAAAGCCCGAAGGCTGCTATTCCAATAGGCCGGCGGGCGGAACGAGGAGAGGGTCCGGCAATCATACCACCGCGGTCGAAAAAGTACCTTCAGATAGCACGCACCGTAGACCATCCGCGGCCTTCTTCGTTTTCGATGAAAAACAAATCTCGATCTCCGAAAGCTTTTTCCTTCCCCCGCCGCCTCCTTCGTCGAGCCTTTCCTTTAATGGTTGGGGGAAGCATTCCCTTATCTGAACTTGGAGGGCATGATTTCCAGCCTTATTCAAATAGGGGGGGTTTGGTTTAAACATAGGCTCAAACATGATTTGAAGGTTCTAGCTACGCCATGCGAAAAATCAAAAATCTGGAAAGAGCTGCAGGGATGACAAAAAGAGGGCGCTTTCCTGTGTTGCACTGAAAAAAGAAGGACCTAAGAGAAAACACTCTTCTCTTAGTTCCTCCCGCGCCCGCCGACGCCCGGCCCGCGTTAGAGGGTAAGATTAGCAAAGCGAGAAAAGACAGAGGGAGTTTCAATAGGATCGATGTAATTGAGCTCGACTAAAAGGAGAGGAGCCCTACTTCCCTCTTTGCGACCTCATCACTTCAATTCAAGCGCAAACCCATTGATTTCTTAGTCACCGGGCTCCGCTTTGGTACTTCAGTAGGGCGAGCTCTTTGATAGTGACTTTTTGGTAGGGCGACGAAAGGCTACTTCAATGACGGAAAGAGCCGGAAACTCGAAAGGGTCGCCTTTGGAAGCGTTCGCCGGCAACCAAAGCGTCACGACAAAAGAAAAAAGGAAGGAGTGACGCTGACTGAATCCAATCCCGGAAACGAAATCAAGTTCGTTCCCTTTCGTCAAGTAGGTGTAGGCATATGTTTCACTTTTGCTTTGCTCTATTGGAACAAAGCTTTGAAAGAGGCGGAATGGAGAAAGGAAAGGGGCAAGGGCGGTCTTGCTTGGCGCGAAGGCTGCTGGTTCGGGGACAGGGTAAGGTACTAAAGGTCCTCGGACTTCCAGGCGGTCTTTCTTTTGGGCAGCTGTTCACCGTTGGATCTCGCCAATACAGCCCCCTATAGTTTTCGTTACCGAGATATCTTTTTTTTTCATTGTTCCCAGGGATTTTTTGGGGAATCCGCCCCCATGCTGCAAACAGTCAAATCTGACCCCTTGTCGCTCTTCTTTCTTTCCTCGCGGGCAGGAAGCACACCAGCAGCGTGCGTTGCGTGATTCTACTGTGTTTTTTGCACTTGACTGGGTGGACAGTTGACCGGAAGAGAACTTCGATTCGCCCGGCCAGCAGGCGGGCGGTGTGCTTATCTTGTGTGACAACACTACAGAGCGAGTGGCGCTTCTAGGCGGGCAGCTGTGTGACAACACTACAGAGAAAGCGTCGCTTTCGTGTAACATGCTATGGTCTCAATGCCCTTACGAGGTAGTGATGAGTTTAACGCGCTCTAAGCCCGGCCCGCGCGCGGTTAGGAAGATTGGCCGCAATCTGAGCAGTACCACCCACCCTACCCTACCACCTATAGGCGGCCGTCCGTACTACAGCCGCCCGAAAAGGAACTGCAGTGATCTTGAATAGGAATCCTACCGCGATAAAAAGAATCCCCATAAAAAGACCACTAGATCGAGCACCAGTGATTTCGTATCCGGTCAAAATCTTGGCTAATTGATCGAAGTGGGTAGCTCCAGTAGACCCATAGATCATGGAACAAATAGGGTGGGTAGGCCCAACCACCACACTACACGTATAGACGCGAACCCCCCTAAAAACCGTACGTGCGACTCTCACCGCATACGGCTCGCACAAAGACTCAACAATCCATCCCGAGCCTTTTCTTCCGCCTCAAATCTCCAATCCTCGATCAAACTTGCGTTCCCCAGGCGCTATTAAATGGGGTCTTTCCTGCGCCTATCGTATGTATCGGCTTGGCTTCGTCCCGAACCAAGGAGGCATTCTGGCGGGCGCGTGCGTGTAGGAAGGCCGACCACTACATAAGCTAAAAGACTACGACTACAAGCCAAGCCGGAAGCTACTCGCTTCTATTCTCGTTGGGATTGGATATAGATGGGGAATCTATAGATCGTAGTAGTTCGCCAACCTCTCTAACTAACATACGATACAATTTCACTTCACGGCACGGCAAAAAAAAAGAAAGAGCTTCGCTCGGTGGGCCTTCCTACGCTGACGAATGCCTCCTTTCTCTTCTCTGAAGTCTACAACAAAAAAGTGGGAGAGGCAGGATTCGAACCTACGTAGAAAAACTTCAACAGATTTACAGTCTGTCGCTTTTGACCACTCGGCCACTCTCCCCTTCCCGGGCCGAGGCCCCCCTTAGTTGCTTCTGGCTAAGCATCTTTCGGCGGAGGAGAGGAAGCGACTAGTCGCTTCTGGCGAAGCTGCGAGCCTACCCTTCTCGAGCCTACTTAAAAAAAAATAGCTTACGCTTCCCCAGCCTAGTCTACTAAAAAAGGGCTACAGCAAGCAAGCTTTCCCCCTTTGTTTGTTGTGGGTCGCGCCTCGCCGTAGGCACTTTTTGAATGAAATGAGTGGAGATCCTCCTTCCCCCTTGAAAATGACCAACATTGTACTAGTGGCGAAATTAGAGCATCCCACCCCAAAAAAACTCGGAACCTAAAGAGAGTTCAGTCTACAAGAAGCTGGCAGAGCTTTAGCCATTGGACTACATACATCTATCCTACCTAAACAGTCAGCCTTTGATTGTTCGTTCTTCGAATGACGCTAGTGAAGACAAATTCCTTCCGGCTAAAAAAGAGACTACTCCAGTCTTCCCATTCATTCCCAGTGGATCCTTCTTCCCCCTAAGAATTGAACGAAGCAAGTGAACCTATACGAGAGTGAGGAATAAAAACCAACAATCAACTTCCCACTTTGGATGTCCCACGATTCTGCTAATTTAGAAAGAGAAAAGGGGAGGTCAGAAAAGCGATAACTAACAATTCTCCCCAAGTAGGATTTGAACCTACGACCAGTCAGTTAACAGCCGACCGCTCTACCACTGAGCTACTGAGGAAAAACTCCCTTAAGGAAACCGACTCTCGTTCTTTGGACCAACCTATGACCGAACAAAAATGGGTTCTTTTTCAGGAAAAAAAAGTGACGATAGCAAGCCCCTCCCCGGCCGCTCCAGGAAAAGGGGGCGGCGGTCAACCATCCACTCTCGAGATTCATATTGATCAATCGATCTCCGCGTTTTGCCAGTTCGCTAAGTATACTCACTCTGCCGAGGGGCAACAAAGGTTGGAACTCTTCCTGCCAAAAAAAGGGACCTACCTCTCATCCTAGGAGTTAGCAGGTATGATAGAGTCCCCTCTCTGTTTGTCTCTCTGAGTTTCTACTACTAAGTAGCGCTTCTGCTATTCAATCATAGAATCGATTCAGATCAAGCTGAAAAAGCCCTTTAGTAATCTCAACCGCTTTTTTCAAAAAATCTGCCTCCAGAAAGACGCCAAAAAGCCGTATAGTGCAGGAACGCTCACATTTTTTGGCTTCCTCTTTCACTTGAATTTCCAAATCCGGCGCGCTCCCTTCTTTCTCAAAGTCAACTTTCTCGCTTGTTAGTCAAGCTTTGAAGCCCCTACCTTTTTTTATATGGGATATTTGAAGAAGCGCAGGCCCTATACAAGGGCTTTTTCCCCAACCTATACAAGGTGCTGGTCTCGATCTCGCTTGGTGGTGCCCTTCTCGATAATTGTTGACTCAACATTGATTTCATGCTTGAGTTGGTTCCTATCCATTTTTTCAAGTAATTCGCTATCGGAAATTATTCCGCCGCGTATCTCATGCCATGCTGATTGTTTCTCCGAATCGGTTTCTAGTCAATCAAGATTCGCCATCAAGAGAGGGAAGAGCCTTGACTTTAGGTTAGGCCGGTCTCGTCATTCACGAAATTCCCCCGTCCATCGATCAATCACGCGAGTACGCATCTAGTCAGCACATAGCGAACGAAAAAAGCGTTCATCCTGAACACTTCGTGCCTCAATCAAAATGTCTATTAATTGATCCTTATGAATTCGGTCAAAGTCTCCACGGTGTTTTCACGCCCCTCTATTGAGAGGTGCACCATGTTGATAGGAATCGGCAAAGACCTGATTGTACACGTCCTCGAGGGCAGCATTCATGGCAATCATCACTCTTTTCTCCCGAGGGCATGGTATGGCTTTGTTCTTGGTGTTGTTTAATAGATGTCGAGTGCCGTCCGTCCGAGAATCTCCATCTGCTCTAAGTGGGCGAGCTATCATCCTTATGTCAGGTTGGTTGTTTAAAATCTTTTCTCTTTACCCTTTGCATCTTCATCTTTTTTTTTTTAAAGTCCAGACCCTGGATCTGAATTAGTCCTATTTCAGGTGCAAAGCCTCTGAACTCTTTCTCTCTTTCTTTGATTTCTCCCCCATTTTTCATTTTGTTGATTGAAAGAGGATAAGCG
>JANTNU010492376.1:0-11333 GCA_024752395.1 Erythroxylum havanense
CGCTCAGAAGCAGTGGGCCGAGCGACATCTGAACTGGCCTCCCCTCTCTTCTCCTGCTCTTTTGCCTTTGAAGGCCTAGCAGCCTTGCGCTTGCCTTTGGCAGACTTAGGGGGCCCGCAAAAAATCATCAACTCTGACCATGGCTGCACAAGCAATAAAAATAGGTTAGAAATCGAAACCGATACTTACAAATATGGTAAATAGTTCAACCACGAAGAGTCAACCAGAGGGGGCAATTTCTTCTCCTAGCCCGCTAATCCGGGGCGGGGGATCAATCAGTAATGAGTCAGCCGAGGCCCCCCGTGATATCCTTGAACGAGACGCTCGATGTCATACCGACCGAGTCCCTTGATGCGGCCAACTACCTCCCACTCATCTCGAGAGAGTGACAAGCTCGACACATCGTTCCACTGCTCGGCTAGAGGATACCTCCACGGCTGGGACTCAAAAGAAGAGCCCGGAGGTTTCACGAAAAAGTACTTCGTTCGCCAAGCGGAGACCTTCGAAGCCGTCCCTGTCGGACGATATCGAGCATCTCTATACTGAAGAGAGGGGATCCCGGCCCCAGTGCTCGAGCTCTGGTTCATTCTCAAAAAGTGGCGAAGGATGCCGACTGAAAGGGGACAACCGAACTGATGGCACAGCAAAGACAAACCATTAATAAATCTCCATCCATTCGGAGGAATATGGCTCGGCCTCAACTGGTAGGAAGTGCATACGTCGTCGGTGATCGGGGCATACGGAAGCTTCATGCCACAAACTAAGAAAAAGCTATCAGAAACTGCGAAATACCCTCCCAGATTGTTGTGGATCCTTTCTCTATTGAAGGCCAGCCGAGGTTCCCAAGACAAAGGAATATTGTTCCTAATAATCGACCGGTTCAACTCCCCCATAGTCATTTTTGACTCGTCCCTCGGCGGCTTCTCGACGACTAACCTATCCTTCCGTTCCCTCGTCGTGACTTCCTCCTTGCCACCTCCCACATTCGGCATCGCCACTACTTCCGTCGTTACTTCGAGAGACCCGACTGGTAGGGAGGCCCTCTCACCGGTCTCACCCCTAGGACTAATCTCACATCTAGAACTGGACGACGACATGTTTACAAAGAAGAAATTTAGAGGAAGTGAGGAAAAATGACGTACCTAGTTAGTGATTCAAGCTGGGAATTTGAACGGTGGTTGAAAGAAAAACTCCGAAGACTGAAGGCAAGAACGAGAAGAAAACCTACGATCTGTCGATATTGGGTATTTATAGAAGGACGGGTAAACGGACGTTCCAACCAATGCTCGACACATGGAGAAAATCCGCAACGGACTCAAACACATAGAAGAATCTGAGCCGAGGTGAATTAGGGTTGTCAGATTCCCAAAACGGCACTGCAGTTGAACCGACGCGTCTGATGTCTGACAGCTGTACGGAGCAACAATCGAAAGGACGAATGTGACAGCTGTGTGGCGGTTACAAGAGCTTTGCATTTAAAATTTTGAAAACCCGCCAGTGCACGCACGCTACAAGTAATGATTAAGTTCGATGTTGTGATGAGGTGACTACATTCGATCGGTCGACCTGTTACTCACGATCGACCGATCAGTTATATCTCTATCCTCGATCGGTCGGCCTCACCCCGAGCCGCTACGAGCTACGCGTTGATGTCTGACCAATTGGGCCTATCACGAGCTGTCCCCACAGACGAGCTGCACAATCTTTATGTACTCCTTCGACCCTTCTCCTTGGTCAGGCTCGAGGAGTAGGGGGCTTATGGTCGGGTCGGCTGTGCTAAGCCCAAGCTGAGAACCAGATATGGACGACCCACTTGCAAACAAAAACCTCCTATGCAGAAGTAGAGATCTACGTAAAGACTTAAACCTAGCGTCCATTCCATAAATAAGGTATTGTTTTAACACGCAAGAGGTACGATACTTAAAAACCCTAATTCTCTTGATTCCTTAGCCTAAAAACTCTCCAAAAAGACTGACTTGAGCGTCGGAGGGGCTTATCGGGAAACAACCCCCGACGTGCCTTCGTTTTGTTTTGCAGGAACCTTCAAGCCGAAGTCGATCAACCTCATGGATCCAATCGGCAATTCACAGCCTCATCAGAATCCCGCAGAACCAGTAAGAAAAATTAAATCTAAGGAAAATCAACAATCCTATAACTATTCAATCATGGATTCTAGCAAATTTTAATATTAAAGCATCATCAAAACACCAAATCCCTAAGAGAAATTAAGGTTCTAGCCACAAATCATAATTCCCACCAATTCATAAGCATGAACCTGAGATAAACTCATGAAGGAATCAATTAAAAATAAAAAAGCGCAGCTTCAAACTACAGCAGAATAATGTGCTCTCCCCTTTACTTACATGACTGCTTACGTTGCTATGAATGGAGGCTGAGTCACCTTTTAGTGGAGTCTGGAACATCTTTCAATGGATGCAGTATGCTTGAGTGAAAGTTGTGTCTTCTTACATGAATGGAACTGCATGGTAAAGTGAATGAAGGTTGATGCGTAAGTGTTAGACGCATGGAAGTGAGGGCTATTATGTGTGAGTGTAATGGAGTGGGGAGTTGTTGTACGTGAGGTGTGGAAATGGGTAGAGGGCTGCATGGGTCTTGCTCTCGTGAAGGCTGCGTTGAGAAGATGAAGACTGCATGAGCGGAGGCTGTTCTTCTATTGGTGTTGGAGGTTGTTGCGTTAGTGTGAGTGGAGGCTAGGCTACGTGGAAGTGGGGCTGTGTCGTTTCTGTAGTGGGTGGAGGCTATCCTTTCTTGTAAAAAATGGAGACTACATTATGGAGAGGTCTGCGTTCCTGGTAAATGGGTTGGAAGTTTTTGGTTAGGGCTGCGTGGGTCTCTATACTATCGATAAATTAGATTTGTGTTGCGACGGTATTATATATTCCATCGGTAAATATGAAAACCTTTTGATTATTTTAACTTCGGTTTATCGTTGAAAAATTGTCCATCGGTAAATGTTGCTGACGGTTACGTCATTTACATTTTTCGTTCCTATATTTTAATGACGGAAACACACATAAAATGTCTGTCGTTAAATTTAACTACGGCTGTTTTAACAAAGCCTTTATCTGTCGTTAAATTCCATTGATAATTTATTTTATCGAAGGAATTCCACTATTTACTAACGGTTTGTTCCGCCAGTAAACCACTTATTTCTTGTAGTGAATGTAGCTTCGTCAATGCAAGATTAGGAAGTTTTCCACCAAGAAATCTGTTGTAAACCTCCAAATTGTCACTGGAACATCCCAAGCACAACAGCAAAAACATCACCAACAAAAAACAAATGATTCTTCACATAAGCATTGCACACAATGGAGCTATAACCATATAACTTTTGGAGTTTTCACACAAAAATCTAGCAACAACAACTGCCCATCATGATCCCACCGAACCCCAGAAAATGCAACCCACAAACACACCAACTGAACTAGACCCCAAAGAGACTCACAGCTGTAGCAGGAACGTATCAAACATAACAGATCAAACAAAAATAAGGCTTCATGGAAATCACGCAAGAGCCATACTAAATGCAACAATAAGATAGATTAAGCATCAACGTGAAGTTAGCCAAGCATCCCTTCCATCCAATTGACAACCAACAACAAAAAGCTCATGGTCGTTAGTACATCCACAATGTAACTAACAAGAAACCCATAACCAGCCGTAAACAACATACACAGATCTCTCACTCACACAATCAATCCACGCATATCAGACTAAAGAGAGACCACGACAATCAACCTCACTTCCATCATATGCAAGAGATCTCAACTAGATAGAAATCTAAGTCCATACGTTTGTCCCAGATTGCAGATATTTAAAATACAACTTTTAGATCATATAAAAATTCAATCCCACCTTAATTTGAATTTAAACTCATCAGCATTATTTTAGATGTCTAATTTTCAAAAAATTCTAAAACCAAATAATAAGATATATACCATATATTTTAACACAAGGAACAACAACTGATGGAGGCTTCCATCAAAAACTGGCTATTCAATCTGGAAGTTGTTTCATATGACATGGACGATGAGCTAGATGAGTGGAAGACTTGGATTCAGACATCATAACTCCAACATCAACATTAGTCTTCAACTTCCAATCACAATCACCTCAAGCACAAGGTGCACTGTATTCTTCGCTGCATCTTATTTACTACGTATGATGTTGGGCTTCGTTATGTAGTTAGTCGTAAAATAAAATAAATTAAACAAAGATTGGATGACATTGCAAATGATCAAGTTATGTGCCAATTTACTTCATCCCACAGAATTGATAGGCATATTGAGGACATATGACCACATCTTTAATCGATATACAAAAAGTAGAAAGTATAGATGAAGAAAAAGATGAGATGAAAAGGAAGATACTTAATGCCAAATATAATTCCCATATCATCTCTTGTGGGGTTGGGAGGATTTGGAAAAACTACGGTAGCTCAATTTGTTTACAATGATAGTCAAATCCAAAGCTATTTTCAAAAGAAGGTATGGGCGTGAATTTCGAAGCTTTTTGATAAAATGAGCATTGCAAAACCAATTCTTGGATCTCTTTGTGGTTCTTCCACACATGATAGAGGATGTATTAAAATAAATAAGTACTTCTCTCAATGAAAAAAGTTTTTTTCTTGTTCTAGATGATGTCTAGAATCAAAATCGTGAGACATGGGAAGAATTGGAAAAAAATTTCAAGTGTGGTTTGGCGGGAAGTACAATTATGATAATAACTCGTAAAGAAAAAGTTGCTAAAATCATAAGGTGTAATTTTGAGAGCATGCACAGATTAGGACTTTTGGCTATAGAAGAATGTTGGTCAATAATTAGTTAAATTGCTCATGTTTAACGTGATAATCAAAAGTGTTGGATCTAGGGAGCCAACTTATATGGGAGATCTTCAATATGGGCCTAGTAAGAGAACATATTCATAAGCTTTGATACCATACTTCAACCCAAAACCTTAAGGCATTAGGTTTATGCATCCTTTTCACTTCTGTCTTTCACTAGTACCATCTCTTTCCAATGTGAGATTCCTACTTACACTTGATATTCCAACAAAAAGTTGGAGAACATTGGTAGGAAAATTGTTAATAAGTGTAGGAGTTTGCCTTTCATTGCTACCACTCAAGGAGGACTTTTGCTTTTAAAACAATGAGAAAAAGAATTGTCAAGAGTATTGGAAGTAAGCGATGGGATAGTAAAGATATCTTGGGTCTTTTGAAACTAACTTATTATGATTTATCATCATCATTAAAGCAATTTTTTTCATATTGTGCTATCTTTCCCGATGATTCAAAGATTAAAAATAAAAGATTAATTAATATGCGGATGGCTCAAGGTTATCTAAAGACAAAAGAAGAAGATGGAGATTTGGAGATAATTGGTGAGACTTATTTTGATAATTTGATTCAACGTTCTTTGCTCCACATTTCATCAGATGATGATTATTGTATATTACATGACATGGTGCATGCTTTGGCCTAAACATTTGTAGAAAATGAGTTCTTGATGATAGAGGTACTAAATGATACAAATATCTATAGAAACTGTTTACATGCATGTGCAAATGCTCGTCATTTGACTTTGATGATTGAAAATGATGCTACATTCCCGAGACATATCTATGATCTAACTAAATTATGTAGCTTGATCATTCAATTCACTAGGTATGGATCATCATTGACTGTTGATGTAGCTAAGGATATATTTAATTATTTGATATGTCTAAGGACTTTAGACCGTAGCAAATGTGGCATCGAAGAAGTTCCATCTTCAATAAAGAAATTAGTACACCTTAGGTGGCTTAACTTGTCTAAAAATAGAAATCTAAAGAAGTTACTAGAGACTTTATGTGAGTGTTACAATTTGCAGACATTAATTTTAGTTGGTGTCATAATCTAGTGAAATTGCCTCAAAAGATTGGAAAACTAATCAACTTGATGTATTTGGATATTGAGGATTCTTGTAAGATAAAATATCTTCCTAAAGGAATAGGAAATCTATGGCGTCTCAAAGAGTTGACTTTGTTTCTTCTCACCTTGGGAAGTTTCTTAAGTAGTGTTAGTAGGAGGAGACTCAACTTCCATTTCCTCATCAATCGGTTGTTCACCCTTTTCATTCTCTTTGAATCTCACTTCCTTAGCACCAATTTTCTTACCACTTCTAAGTGTGATTGCATTTAAAGATTTTGGATTTATCACTGTGCTAAAGGATATAGAACCACTAGCCTTTGCTTATTGTTCACTCAAGTTGTTGGATATTTGATTAACAAAAGTGTTCAAGTTCTCATGCTTAGTCTCATTTGCTCCAACTTAGATAACACATTTTGTAGACATGAGTCCATCTTATTCCCTATAGCATTCAACTTAGCGTCGGTTTGTGTCTTCTCGTGGTCTAATCTTGAATTAATCCTAGCAATGTCCTTCATGATCATAGTAAATTCATCACCTTTAGAAAAAGAAGATGATATCCCTCGATTATACAACATTTGATTGGAAGAATTTCCTTGAGTGTTGCCTTGATCCTCACCCCATCTAAAATTAGGGTGATCTCTCTAACCTGGATTAAAGGTGTTGGATTAGGGATCTTTCTTTTCATATTGTCCATTCCTATTTTGGTAGAGCGTAGAAACTTCTTCATATCTAGCACAATTATTGGAAGCATGCATCATAGACCTACAGTACTCACAATCTGCTGCTATAGCTTGAGAATGACATACTGAATTAACTTGCTTGGCCTTCACATTATTCTCCAAAATATTGAGTCTTTTCTTTAATCGGTTTCCCAAAGTAGCAATTTCAGCAAGAATATCTTGGGAAGAAGTTGAAGAGGTATTGTACCCTCCTTCTGTCTCCAGATTGAGGGTCATTGGTAGCCATCTTTTAAAGTAGGTTCCATATAGTATTAGGACTCAATTCTCTGAGCGAACCATTTGCCACGGCATGAGTTGAGGGCTTATGATGTGGAAGGAGCCCTTCATAGAAAGAGTTCACTAGATCATTCTTTGAAATATTGTGGTGTGGACAATGGGTTAGAAGTGTCATAAACCTTGTCCAATATTCATACATGGATTCATTATCTCGTTGCACAACACTAGTTATCTCCTTTTTGAGCCTTGAAGTTTTAGAGGCAGGAAAATATCCATCTAAGAATGCTCGTTTCAACTGACCCCAGGTTAATGTAGTGAAATGTTGAGGTAGTGTGTAAAGACACTCCTTGACTTTTCCTTCTAAAGTGAAGTGGAATGCTCTCCTCAATATATCTTCAAGATCTGTAGTTGGTGGTTTCGTGGAAGAACACATCATGTGCATAGTCTTCAAATGCCTATGTGGATCATCACCTGAAAAGCCATGGAATCTGCGTAAGGAAGAAATTAATGTTCCTTAAATTTAAAAGTTATCATCAGTATAAAAACCATAAGGGTCATAATCAACATTGGAATTATTAATCTCTCTCATGCTTCTATTATCCTCATCATTATTCCCTAGATTGTTCTCACCATGTTCATTGTTCCCATTAGGCCCATTATGTCTATTATTACCATTATCACCGTCTATGGTATCTTGCTCTAATTCAAAATCACTAGCAGATAAGTGTTCACTAGAGGTAGCTCTCTCACTAGGTTCTTGTTCACTAGATGACAAATTTGACTCTTGTGAAATATGCTCTTCCTCAATAAGAACTTGACTTGTCCCCACTATTCTCCTCTCTCTTTTAATCTTTTTCACTAACCTCTCAAGTTCAAGATTCAAAGGTAAAGCTTTATTACTCCTAAGCATAAACAATAACAACAAGAACGAAGTGCAAAATTGACAACAAGAACGAAGTGCAAAATTGACTTACACAACAATATTCAAGTAAAAAAACAATTGAAGAATCTGATGAGTGCAAGTGTGTGTGTGTATGAATGTATGAGTATGGATGACGATACACTTTGTAGTGTATAAAAGATTGTGAAAACCTATAATATGCACAATTAATCAAAAAATGTCAAAAACTGTACCAATATGCCTAAAGGAGCAATTTTCCCAAAACTTTTATCTAGCCAAGAAAATGCAAAAATGCAAATGGAAATAGACTATGCAATACCAATGTAAGTATGAGACTCAACATACAAATCTTAGTCGATATTACTTGACACTTAGATTCAAGGAACCAATTTTTTGGTTCCCCGACAACGGTGCCACTTGAAATAACTTAGAATATGATGTTACCTTGGGGTTACTTCAAAATTTAACCAAGGATTGCATATAGTGCAACCTCAGCTCATTCTCTCTGAGGAACAAAAAAAATGAAATTAATGTCTTAAGTAACTAAATACAATGCAACCTAAACTATAGAATGGGTGTGATTTGATCAATTACTACTAAAATTTGCAATGAATTAGAATAAACACAAAGGACTTGTTTTGATAATTTAAATTTAAAATGAGTGATATGAAATGGTAGTGAGTGAATGTAGTAAGAAGAAAAACACAAGTAATTAACAATGATAAATGCAACCTCCATTTCAATAGCACAGGCAATCATCACTCAAACAGATATTGGAGTCAAAACAAGTGAACCAAGAGTTATAATCAAGCTTTTAATCCAACAACTGAGCCACCTCAAATTTTTACACAAATATTTTACAAAATCCCAATCTACTAGTTGCCATCAGAATAGTAAAATAGAACCAAAGATACTAAAACTAAAGCTTGATTTTTACTTAATAATTAAGAAAACAGGATTAACACCAGCAACTGATATAATAATCCAATCATTCCAACCACCTTGAATAATCACCGAATATTCAGTAAAATCTCAATATAAAATCTTTACCCAAAACAAAGTAATGAAATTGAACAAAAGTCAGCACAATATCAGTTGCTAAACAATAATCCAATCATAGAAATCTTCTAACTCAAAGATATAATCCATAACTAACTCCAAATAACTAAATAGTTATCCTAAGGCTTAGGAATAACTAAAAAATCAAATAGTAGAAAATAAATGTAGCTTAAACTCCCCTATGAAAAACCTAAGCTTCTGTCATTGCCATTAAATTAGAGGATTAGGATGAACTAGTCACGAAAGATCATGGAAGATGTTGTCAATAATGAGCTCTGACGGTCAGCCATGGAAGGTGGGCGACGAGGGTTTTTGAATTTCTGGGAGATGAGATAAAATCCAAAATCTAGATCCCCTTCTTGGTTCTATAGAACACCCCTGCGACCCACACTCTTCCACGTTTTCTCTCTCTCTTCTTCTTTACGTCGTCGATTTTCTTCTGTTTTTTTCTAGCCCACGCACACACGCCTCTAGCCCTTCACGCAGCCAGACAACGCACGACGCACTACGCTTGCTGCCCTTCGTTCCACTGTAGCCCCCTTCACTATTTCATGATGTGACGATTTTATTGCATAGTTTCAGGTCCACACCTACTATTCCTCAAAACCCTTACAAGCCTCCACTTCACGCTGTCATTTTCGGTTCTTCTTCAGCACCAAATATGCATCTACCATTTCCTTTCCACGTCGTCGTTTTCTCGTGCCTTGGCAGACCACACAAGCCTCCCTCGTTTCTCTTCCACACGTTGTCGTTTCTTCCCTCTTTTCCCATGCTGCTGTCGTTTTTCTTTCTTCTTGCTTGCATTTTAGACTGTTGTTTATGTTGGGTGTTTTTTCTTTGGCTTTGTGGATCACTACTTCTTAATCTTTTTGAACTCTAATTTCTCTAAGTATTTCATAATAAAAATTACAACTAAGGTAGCATCAATTGTTCAAAATCAATTTATCACTATTAGATATATGTTAAATATATCTATTTTATTTTCTTTTTGGCATATTTCTTTGAATTGACATATTTTGTGTTATCTTGATTTAAAAATCTAGTTGGATAATATTTTAGATAGAATATAATTCTATCTTGAATAGATGTGTATTTGATAATGGTTATTGAAGAAAATTCTATTTTGAATATAGGGGCATGGTAGCAAGCCTTTGGATGGGTTCGGCATAAAATTGTGATTAAAGAACTAACGCATTATGGTAAAGTTCTGGGTGAATTAATGATTTCTGGAAAGTTACAAAGATTGTAGATTTTAAAACAAATGAAGACATATACGTGACCTACGTTTTTTTATTGATGATTATATACGCAGTGTGTGAGAAGTGACTGGTGAATGAATAAAAATCTGGAGCTGATTGGTGTGTGTGGTGTGTGTGTCACTTGGTGGAAGTGTTGGAAGTATTTGTTCATAACTCATCTGATGCGTGAGCGTAGGTGAAACGTTAATGTCGTATTGATTGATGGGTTGTGAGTGTAGCTATGGGTTGTGTTGATATCTGTGTATTGGGGGATGTATGTCTATGTGCTCTGCGCCATTTTTTTGTCAATCGTGTGATAGTTGATCAAGCTAGAAAATTATCTTTTTGGAGTGGTTCACGTGCAGGAACAATTTTTAGATCTATTTCGGAGGAGTTGAATCGATTGGAAAATTATCTTCTTTTCTATCTCAAATGTCTTTTATTTATGTTGAATTTTATTTAATCACTTGAGTTATTTGTTTAGTGTTCTTTAGTTATAAGATTGTTGAGCAAAATTTTCTGTCGATGTTAACACAAGTTGGTCGTATTATTGGGTGTGAAATTCTTTCATGGGAAGTGAGGTTGAGAAATAATGTCAATGGTTGAGTGATGTCGACTCAGTAAAGTTTTGGAAAAATCTATTGTATTTTCGTGAAAGTTAATAAGCTGGGTGAGGACCCTGTAAATATAGGCAAAGTGTGTCGAACTGAGTTACTAAATTTCTGGTGTTTTTATTATTTTAGTTTTGCTTGTTTTTATTTTTTTAGTGCCAAACACTACAAGAAAAGGAGGCCTTTTGCGTCGTTTTTTAAACGTCGATAAAGGAAATTTGCCGTCGTAGAACACTATCTTCGACGTCTATTCAGACGTCGCAAACAACGTCGTGGAAAGTAGGGTAAGCATTGGTGATCTACGACGTCTGTTGTAACACGTCGTTGAAGGGGCAGATATTCTTCGACGTTTGTAAAGACGTCCGAAAAAGTTTACACAGTTTGCGACGTCTGGAGTAGACGTCACAGATTGAAACTAGCATTTTACGACGTTCATGAAGACGTCTGTGAATATTACGACGTTATAAGGAAACGTCGATAAAGGATTGTTATGCCGACGTTTGGAAGACGTCGTGAAAATTCCCTTTCTACGACGTCTCCTTGTATAGACGTCGTAAATTGTTTAATAATTAATAATTAATAATTAACTGAATATTTATTTAAACTATTTTTGCAAAATTAATTATTAATCAATTTGAA
>JANTNU010493236.1:0-11325 GCA_024752395.1 Erythroxylum havanense
GAAACTCTCTTGTATTTTGTTGCTGATCTCTCCTCTTAATTTATTTCCTACAAGGAAACATGAAATCAAGTTAAGTCCCAATAATTAAATCAACAGGAGGAATAAAAAGGAATAATTAAAACAACAAAACTAGACAAATATGCACTCATCAGTCGTTTTCATGAATAAATTTTCCAACTTCACACATTAGCTTTAACAATATGTTTGAGATCAAGCAAGCTTAACTTGGTTGAATATTTGATTCCAAATAGGTGATTTGGGTTATGGTTGAGTAGATGATAGAAAAACTTAATTTTTATTGGTAAATGATTGGACAAACTATGATAGTCATTTCTATGCTAGAGCTAAGATATAAGATGGAGAGGTTATATTTATTATCAGAAGTTATATAGTGATTAGGCTTAAGAACTTTTAGATATCATTAAACAATTATGATATGATTTTTTAATAATTATCAACTAATATAGGAAAAAGATCATAATCATAGTAGTACAGTATCAACTTCAGCTTCAATTTCATTTATTATTCATAATATTAGTGTGAGTCTCAAATTTACACAATTCATGAAAGAAAAAAAACGACTAATACTTCTTATCGTAAGATAGAGTTGGACAACTATTTGGAGGAAGAAGTTGTGACTAAAGTTAAAAAAATGTGCAATTTAATGTATTGATATGATGAAAGACATATAGAAGCACTTCTACTATCATGCAAGCAATTACATGAGACCTCATAGTAATTCCAATACCTACTCTCACTTCAGAGTTTACTTTTAGTATTGATAGTCAGATAGTTAGTCCTCATGATGCTCAACTTCATCCTACTATTATAAAAGACCTTATATGAGCTTGAAGTTTGTTAGATGATGAAGATATTTATAGTAAACTTTCTTCTTTAATATGTTATTGTTTTTTACCTTATTAATTTTAATAATCATATATTATATTATCTTAAACTTTTAAAATTGATACAGGTGTGAAGACCAATTTTCCAAATTAAATTTTTTTGAAAGAATATTCAAAGATGAAGTTATGTTTAACTGTTAATTATAATATATTGAATACTTATTTGAAATAGTTGTTGCATAATTACGTATAATTAACATAATAATGCTTCTATATATAAATAAAGTGGTGCAAACTATTGACAATCCTTGTTATAATGATTTCTTAGCCTTTTCCTTTATTGTGGGTTTGTTTTCCTTAATCTTCAATTTACTATTTTTTCATGTGATTGCTTTGGTTTTTTAGAATTTGAGATAAAAAACTTTACTTATGTGATTTTATACAGTTAAAAACCTTTATATTGTTATCTCTTCCCGTTAACTCAATTTAAGACCCCAACTATAATTGATGTCTTTTCAAAATAACATAATTTTGATAATAACCATGATATTTATTACATAAGCAGATTCATGAAGAGTATATTACTCTTTCATATGTTAAATGGAGCAAGCACTATTTTATTTTTACACATAAATAAGATATTAGCAATTGGTTCAAAAATAAGAGATAATAGGTTAAAGTAACATTTTTTAAAATTAAGCTAATTTATTTTAATTAGTTTTTTTTTTTTGTCAAAAGTAAGGGATTGGACTTAACAATATTAATTTAGTAAAGAAACGAAATGAATATGGATTCCTTATTAGGGTTGAGATTGTTTGACAAAATGAGTAATTTAGAAGATTCAAGACTATATTTAAGAATTGAACTTAAGGCTTATAATACTGAGTTTATTTTAAAAATTAAATGAGTTGCAAAACATTTTTTATATAAAATGAATCATTTTTAATGAAAATGAGTTTAGGATTACAAAATAATTTATAAATTTTTTATATAATCTTTTTCCTTTAACAACCATGTTTACTAATTCATACTGTGTGTTTTTATTATATATTTCAAAATTACATAGATAGGCTTATTAAAATGTCTAGAATAATTAATGATAGTGTCCAAAGTATCTACAAATCATTTTTAAAAATAAGTAATATTCATGCTACATATTATCCCTATCTACCTAATGCTCGACTGGGCTTAAGTTTGGGCCATATATCTAAGGCCCAACTAATTTATTTTTTTTAGTTAGACTCAAGCTAAAAGATACCCAAGTTTGATTTGACCCATTGCCAATCCTAATTAAGAGAGATTTTTAAGAAGTTTCATATTGTTCCATTATTTTATTGGCATTGAAGGAAGGTCAGGAGTAAGATTGAAGAAACCAAATGACAACTTCTATTAATTATTTCTTTTACTCTATTGTTTATGTTGATATTATTCTTTGGTGTTTATCTTTATTATATCTAATGTCTAGAAAACTTAGTTAGTGTTAGGGGTGTAGATTGTATGGATTTTTGGTTACCAATATATGATTTGATTATTAGTTAGTTGAATTTATTCTCTCATTCTTAATTATTGAGTTTATCCTTGATCACCATAGATTTAATCATGGAGATTATATAAAGGACTGACATAAAATATAATATGTGCATTGGGAGACTAAACACTTCAGTGTTAAAGAACGACAATATCCTAAACTTTAATGAAAACCATACAGATTAACTATGATCAATGATTTTGATTAGGTTAATTATGCACTGACATATGGTAGTTACCTAATTAGATATACTTATGTGCCTCAATAGGGGACATATATTCCATTATATTAATTATCATTTCAACCTAAGTAATCAATCTTATTTAGTAATAGGAATTCCATATAGGTGAACCTTAAACCTCTAATATTTGTCTTATTAATCTTTTCTTTTAATTATTCCTTTTATCCAATAGGAGGAGATCATACTTGTTTAATTTATCGATCAATTATATGGTGTTAAGCAATTTCAAACGTTATCATGCAAATGAATGCTTCAAGAGAAATTCTTGGGTCATCTCAATGGGTACAGAAATTTAACTAAAAGCAAATCAATATTAAAAGGGTTGTTGAAACAATAATCATAAGCAGGAAGAGAGGGTGGAGGAAGAGAGCATGTGCATGAATCCCTCTATAGTTAGTAATTGCATTCTTCAAATAAAATTTTTATTTTATTTTATTATCTTGTTTAACTAGATTAAAAAAATTTAGTGACTACTTTTTTTATATGGGCAATACTTTAAAATTACTACAGTTTAATAAATTACCTATAATTGATTATGTACGCTTATAATTGTAAAGTAGAATAGTTAAAAACAAATGCAAAAATGTAGCAGCTATAAAAGGCAGTAAAGAAGTGGTTTAAGAGAACTCATTCATAAATAACAAAAATGTTAATTATTTTCTATAGTCAAAGCCTTGCACTTAGCATCTAATAGTATTTCACTCAAAATTGAAGCACACATGAGTTCAATTTTACTTTGTTTGTAAGAAAGCATAGTAAGGAACTATGGATATGTAGAATGTCCAGAGCAAAAACAGTATAGCATTATGGCAAAAGTTGTCAACAGTGATATGTTTATTAATTTCCAAAAAAGTGATAAGTTTATTTATTGTTGATCCTCTTACATTTTGACAAAAACATAAGTAACACGATAATGTCAAGGTAGTGTGAAAATTGATTGGTTCTTATTAAATCTTCATGTAGGAGATTATTAGAGGAATTTAGATAGTACCTACAATATCTGGATATTATTCACACTAGAAGAATCTAGATATTATTCACAAAATATCTAGATAAGATAAATAATTTATGATACAAAAGTAAATATTAGAATGAGTAATAATTATAACAAATTAAAATGTGTGACTATAATTATTTTCACACACATATAAATACCCAATAATTTTTGTGTTTTATATATTAAGAAATAATTTCAAACGTCCAAAAATAAAGGTTATAAGAATTTTAATCTTTAGGTTCTAAGTTACAAATATTAATATGTAACTTACAGATAGAGAATGCTTGTGTTATAACTTCCCTTTTCACTTATAATAATATTTTGGGTCATATTTCTTTCAGTCTTAGTTGAGCTATATTCTTTCTCTATCCATGTAATTGTTCCAACATATATTTCCTATGATCTCCTCTTTTTTTTGCTTGTAAAATCAATTTCATGCAAATACATATATGAATTATTGTAATTTATGTTCCAACTATTTGAACTCTTCTCTTGTTTATTAAGTATGTTAATTGCCTTTTGGTTCCCTCATTAATCTTATGTTATTTACCAAGCCTTTTTCTAATTAAAATGGAGATCATCAATTTTAAAGAGATGATATTCTTTTTAGTGAAAATGTTGTTTCCATAGTATAATAATTTATGTAGACCAAAAAAGGACTAGATTTTCATATTGTGTCTCCTTTGACCATGTTTTACATAAACCTTTATGTTCTAGTTAACTTAGAGGATGAGAAAACATACAATTTGAGAAAATGTTTAAACTATCATGGTTTGATACAAATAACAAAGATTATGACATGAAGCCTTATAGTAATAATAGTAACTATAATTATGCAATTTTTTTTAGAAATTACTTAGTTGAAAATGTTATCTAGAATTTAATAAACTATAGAATTATGTTTAAGCATAAAAAAAGATAAATTTACAAATGCATTTGAAACCATTCGTTTTAGGGAAAAAAAATCAGGATAAGATATGCTTAGTTCAAAATTTTTAAATCATAATCAAATGGATATGCAATTGTAGGCTACAAAACAAAAAATTTACAATTTTTATATAATTATAAAATATTTTAAATATGATTAAAAGTAAATGAGCCTTACAACTCTGAGTAAAATAAATGACATGAATATCTATTATCTTCTTAGTTAATCATTAGTTATATTTGCATTATACAACTTAAACATTATTGGTTAGATAAGTAAATGGATAACATAGAAGCAATTATTAGCTATTGTGTTAAGCATTTATTTATTTCAAGTCAACTTCATTAAAGAGTAATTCAATTGAAGCATCGTTCATTGTTTCATTAAACATTTATTTATCAAAAGCTATTGAGAAATAAAGTGTATGCAAAAAGAATATATCTATATACTAAATAAATAAATAAATAACAAGGAGATGATTTTTATTAAAGTTCGATCAATTAAGTATGCCTATGTCCTCATAAGTCAAGAGTAACTAATTTCATTATTGAATCAATAACACACCTGATAAGGATTATAAATTTCTTATATATATACTAGGTTTACAAAATATAGTTAATAGTAAACTTTACCTAGTACAATCTTATTTAACTTGCCCTTTTACCAATCCCAACTTAAATTAAACATGATTATAATAAGTTCTAGGATCCTTTCAAAGTTTTAAAATTAACCAAACATCTATTTATAAATAAGGTTTTTTTTTATCCTAAACACAACTTAGGATTCAATCATATTCCATATCTTATATCTTACTATTTGACCGTGCACATCCATACAACCTCCAATACATTGATGTCCTAAGCCATATAACTCACTGTATTGTTTTAGAACATAGACACAAGTTGTTACATATTTTTTTCATAAGTCATGTCGTTATAGGAAAATCTTCTACTACACTAAAGAACATTACAGGCTACATATTGATAGGGAGCACATTTCTTGTCAATATGCATAGAGTATATCTGTTAAAGTGAAGATTATTGCGTATCATTTCCTATAAGTTTGTAGATATTTCTTGTCAATCTCAAATTTTCATTATAATCTATCACCTTAATATTATTTTTGTTAAATTTTTATCCAAAAATATTTTCATGTAAAGTACTCAAATAGATTGATTTCTTCCTCAATCTAGTATAAGTTAGATATTGCTTAACATCCCAACAACACCATTAAATTATTGAAAAATCAAGATGAGATTTGATCTTATATGTAGCATAAGAAATTTTTTTATTTAATTTCCTAAATAAAATCACTTTAACTTATATATTATGATTAATTGTTGAAACATAATAAAGCTTTAATCATAAATTTATAGTTTGTTGTAAAGTTTGATCCTTTTTATAGCTCCTTTTAAATCCATATTGTCTGACACAACCACCACGTTGCGAACGATCAATCACAATAATCAAAGAATAAGTGCAAAAATAAACAAATACATAGATTTACGTGGTTCACCAATGTTTGGCTACATTCACGGTGGTTAGGGATTTATTTCACCGTGAATGTTTTCAACAACACGATACACTAAGAAAATAAAATATATTTATACGCCTAGGAGAATACAAAAAAACATAACATAGGCCTGGTGTAAAGTCCATAATATTTTATTAGGCTCCATATCACAATAATTCTCCCACTTAAAGACTGATCCAGTCAACCCAACCATCTTCTTTCTCCATGCCAATGTACCCAACAAACTTACCTAGCCATAACATCTGCCACGCTATGGTAAAAGACCAACTGAGACCTTGCACAGCCCCAGTTTCCTAGCATTAACACCTTTAGTCAACATGTCTGCTGGATTCTTAACACCATCAATCTTCTTCAAACACATCTAACCTTCTTCTGCTAAACTGCGAATGAAGTGGTACCTGTGCCGGATGTGCTTGGTTCTAAAATGATACATTGGGTTCTTTACCAGCTGTATGGCACTCTGACTATCAGTGAAGAGAACTTTTTCATGCTGCTTCTTGCCTAACTCTTCTGAGTAACTAGTCAACCATATCATCTCCTTACCAGCTTCAGCTATTGCAACATATTCAACCTCTGTAGATGACATAGAGACACACTTATGAAATTTAGACATCTAGCTCACTACTGTCCCATCTATAGTATAGACATACCCGGATGTACTCTTGCTTGAATCTACATCTCCATTAAGATCAGCATTAACAAAACCCTCTAGCACTACCTTGCCATTCCCATAACAAAATGAGGTGCTAACTGTTCCTTTCAAGTATCTTAGAAGCCACTTCACAGCTTCCCAATGCTCTTTCCCTAGATTTGATATGTATTTGCTCACAGCTCCCACTGTATGGGCTATATCAGGCCTAGTGTAGACCATAGCATACATCAAACTCCCAACTGCAGAAGCATAAGGCATTTTTGC
Source organism: Erythroxylum havanense (assembly GCA_024752395.1). Lineage (NCBI taxonomy): Eukaryota > Viridiplantae > Streptophyta > Magnoliopsida > Malpighiales > Erythroxylaceae > Erythroxylum > Erythroxylum havanense. The sequence goes on from JANTNU010493236.1 coordinate 6,989, forward strand.
CATATGCTCACATTCATCAGCTGTCTTGGGTGATTGCTCCTTTGAAAATTTGAGATGGTTAGCCAAAGGCATGCTCCTGTGCTTAGCATCATCAACTTTGAACCTGGATAATACCTTCTCAATGTGTTACTCCTGGGAAAGATTTAGAATTCCAGAAGATCTGTCTCAAGAAATCCTTACCCCTAGAATATGCTTTGCTGCACCCAAATCTTTCATCTCAAATCTGATGATAGTCTCCCTTTAAGATTGTTTATCTCCTCCATACCTGAACCTGTAATCAACACATCATCCACATATAAGAGTAAAATAACAAAGGAGTCAGTAAACTTCTTGGTGTAACAACACTAATCCTTTTCACTCCTGTGAAAACCATTTCTGAACATGAATGAGTCAAACTTCTTGTACCACTATCTTAGAGTCTACTTCAATCTATACAAGCTCCTTTTGAGCTTACATACCATGTGTTCCTTAACAGGAAACTCATATCCCTCAGGTTGCTACATATAGATTTCTTCCTCTAGATCCCCATGTAAAAATGTTGTTTTTACTTCCATCTGCTCAAGGTGCAAGTCCTTTGCTGCAACAATGCTTAGCACAATTCTAATTATAGTTAACTTCACAATAAGAGATAACATTTCAGTGCAGTCAATACCTTTCCTTTATGAATATCCCTTAACCACCAATTGAGCCTTGAACCTAACTGTATCATCAATTTCATTCTTGATCCTGTAGACCCACTTGTTCAACAGAGCTTTCTTCCCTGTAGGCAACTTAGTTAACTCCCAAGTATCATTTTTCTCAAGTGACCATATCTCATCATCCATGGCTTGCTCCTACTTGATTGAATCCTTCACCTGCAAAGTCTCATCAAAGGATTCTAGTTCCTCTCCATCAGCCAACAACAAATAATACAAGGATGGTGAATACCTTTCTGGTGATCTGATAACTTTGGTAGATCTCCTTAACACTGGCTTAGGTGTGATTGGTTGCTGTTTTGGTTCTACAACAATATTTTCTCGATTTTCCTACAACTTAACCTCAACTCCCACTTCTTCTACATCTTTAGATCACACCCCAAACTTGTCCTTATATAGGAAATTCTCATCAAATGTCACATCACAGTGTCTCAAGATTTTCCTATTCTTGTCATCCCAAAATCTGTATCCAAACTGATCCAAACCATAACTAATGAAATAGTCCTTCAAAACCTTTACATCAAGCTTGTCTCTCTTCTCTGGATCAATATGAACATAGGCAGCACACCCAAAAGTCCGTAGGTGAGTAAACTTGACCTCCTTACCCGACCAAACCTCTTCTGGCATCTTGAAACCTAAACGAACTAAAGGTCTTCTATTTATCAAGTATGCTACGATGTTCACCGCATCTGTCCAAAAAATGTTTGGCAACCTAGCATATAGTCTCATACTTTTTGCTTGCTTATTCAAAGTTCTGTTCATCCTTTCAGCGATCCCATTTTGTCTTGCCTTCCCATGAATTGTCCTAGTGCACCTAATTCCTTCATCAACACAGATCTTCTTGAATTATGTAGAATCATACTCTCCACCATTATCAGACCTTAAGCATTTGATCTTTTACACAGTCTGATTTTCAACTTCATCCTTCCACCTCTTAATGGTCATAAACACATCAAACTTATGTTTTAGAAAGTAAACCCATACCTTCCTACTGAAGTCATCAATAAAGGTAACATAATATCTCGAACCACTAAGAGAGGAGACTAGAGATGGCCCCCAAACGAATGTGTGTACTAGTTCTAACCGTTCTACCTTTAGTTCTCTGTTAGTCTTCGTGAAACTGACCCATTAATGCTTTCCTAGAATACAACTCTTATAAAAACCCATATCAACATATTTCAAACCTTGCAGGTACCCTTTTGAAGCTAGAATTTTCATTCCCTTCTGACTCATGTATCCTAGTCTATGGTGCCACAGAATTGAGATTAATGTACTGTCGACTACAACAACCATGTTCAAACACCCTGCAGTATTGTATAAAGTTCCATATTTTGCGCCCCGTGCTATTACTATGGCTCCCTTCACAATTTTCCAGGAACTCTCCCCGAACATTGTCCTCTAACACTTGTTGTCCAACTGACCAATAGAAATCAGGTTTTTCTTTAAGTCAGGAATATATCTGACATTCTGCAGCTTCCATTTACCCCAACATGAAGTCTGGATACACACATCCCCCTTTCCAACAATCTTCAGGGCTTTATTATTAACAAGATACACCTTCCCAAAATTTCCAGACTTGAAATTATGAAATAACTCTCTGCTCGAAAAAAATGGAATGATACACAGAAATCAAGTATCCAGGAGTCAACCGGACTATCCATACTAGGAATTAAAGTGTCACCAATGTCTTGCATAGAACATACAGAATCATCATCTTCATGGGGCTTATTGTTTTGCTGGCCTCTCTTCTTTTTAGGTTTAGGGCAATCCTTCATGAAGTGTCCTTTTTCATCAGAGTCCCAACAAGTGACCTCCTTCCTGCCTTGAGAGTTTCCCCACCCTTTTGATTTCGATTGACCATGCTTACTATGGCCTCTCTTCGACTTTCTCCTGCCCCTTCTCTCGACACTGAGTGCATTACTAGATGAATCCCCGATTTCCCTTTTGCAAATGCTCCTGCTCAAGACAACATCTCGGACTGCGTCAAACCTTAGCTTCTCAGACCTATGCAAACTGCTTATTGCAAAAACAATAACATCCCATGACTCGGGTAGAGAGGACATCAAAATTAGGGCTCTAATCTCATCATCAAAATTAATATCCATTGAGCTTAATTGATTGATAATCATATTAAATTCGTTAATATAATTTGTGACAAATCCCCTTTCAGACATCTCCAGATTGAACAAGCAACGCATTAGATATATCTTATTAATAGCCAACGGTTGTTCGTATAGATTTGCCAGAGCCTTCAATACTCCTGCAGTCGTTATCTCCTTAATGATGTTAAAGGCAACGTTTCTTGCCAACGACAAACGAATCAACCCTAGCGCCTGCCAATATTTCAGATCCCAAACCTCCTATCTCATGGTTTCTGATTTCATCCTTGACAAAAATTTGTGGAGGTTTCTCTGATACAGATAATCTTCCATCTTCATCTTCTAGAAACCAAAATCGTTTCCATTGAAATTTCTCGAGTTGAATCTTCGTGCTTTCTATCTTTTCAGATTGTTATGATACGAACCAAGCTCTGATACCAGTTGTTACAAACAATCAATTACAATAATCAAAGAATAAGTGCAAAAATAAGCAAACACACAAATTTACGTGGTTCACCATTGTTTGGCTATGTTCACGACGACTCGGGTTTTATTTCGCTGTGCATGTTTTCAACAACACGATACACTAGGAGAATAGAACGTATTTATACACCTAGGAGAATACAAAACATCTTCACAACATGACTTGTTGGCAAATAAATTCGTCATTCTCTGTCGTCATAGTCTAAAATTTCCAATTTCATTAAACAAGAACAAAGTGGTAAGAAAGAAACTAACAAGAATACGTGATCCGATCAATTAGGTATGCCTATGTCTTAGAGAGCCAATAGTAGTTGATTTCACTATTGTGTCAATAACTTACTTAATGATAAGATTTATTATATGAGATTTACGCAATTATTAGTTAATTTTAAATTCTAATTGGTATTAGTCTTAAAACACAAAAGCAATTCTCGATATAGAAGAAAATTTAGAGATGCAAATCCTTATATTAGGTTAACAATAAACTATTTCACCTGTATTGCATGGGAATTACAAGTCAATTTCATATAAAGACTAACGACATAATTATTATTTTACCGATGTTCATGACCATTATAATTTACACTGATTAAATTACCTTTATTTATAATCAATTATTTATTTTTATACAGAAATAATTTAATCTATATGAGTACTAAACTTTTTCTTTCATGTAAATATGTTAGAACTTGAAGTCACTGAAAAAGGCAATTTCGTGGAAAACGAATCCCTCAAAACTCAAAAGAAGTCATCTTGCTGAAGAGTTCATCGTTGTTGACGACATGAACATTTAGGTGGCGTTTGGTTTGAAGGTTTGGAAATGAAGGAATGAAATGATTGTAAAAAATAGTATTTGCTTTGAGGTTTTCAATTCCAAGGGAATGGATTTATTCCATTAAGTTTGGGAATCTACTAAACCCTTCAAATAGGGTGGATATCAAGTTTAATTCCAATCTAGTGGTTATTATTTATACCCCTCTCCTACATAAGCAATTTTTATTCTTAATTATATTACTCATCACTCATCATCATCATCTTTATTATTATTATTATTATTATT
>JANTNU010493627.1:0-11321 GCA_024752395.1 Erythroxylum havanense
GTAGGTAGCTAAGTATATTGAAAAGAGTTATTTATTTGTCCTCAGCACCTCCCTTGTGGAAAGTACTTCCTCTGGTTTTTTTGAATGAAACATTCGTCATTCTGGATGATAGTAGGTATTCTTACCATTGATTAGAGTTGAACAAAAACTATTGCAGCAGTCACGTTGCATAACATTTCATCTTTTGATATAATCCTAGCTACTGCGACTTCCAAGTCTGACGTTGACTGATTAATACATTTTTGTAAATTGAAGTAAATAATTAAATTTTTATTTAATAATCTTGATTTAATTAAACTTCAATTTTGTACAGATAAAGGTAATCTTTTTTAAATATATTTCAAAATTTTCAATTTTATCTAATTTTTGATTGATTTTATGATGGTATAATATAAGTTAAATTTTTTAAATCTTAAATTTTTTGTTTTATCAATTTTAATCTCTGATTTAGTTTTTAAAGCATCGATAAAAATGTAAAATTTTAACATTAGCTATAATTTAATAAGGAATATTATTGATTAGAAAGAATATGCTTTAAGTGTCACTCTGACAAATGTCTTTTTGATCCTAAATTTTAGAAAATTCGACTAAAGATCATACTTAAAATGGAGTAATAGAGAAATTATTAGAAATATTTATTTTTTAAAATTTGTATGGTTATAGATTCTTTCGAATTAAGAATTATTTGTTTCTTATTTTTAACAATAATTAAAAAATTGAACTAATCCAACCAATTTAAAAAACGATAAATGTTTATGGTGTTTTTCTGATTTAGTTTTGTTTAGTATTCAACAGGTCACGAACCGAGTCGTTATAACGTAACTATAGTTTGAAGAGGACTCTTTTTCACCAAAAGATATCATTTGTTTCTTTAAAAAAAATTAATGCACTTGCAAAGACTTGAACCTTTACCCGCGCATGGTGAGCCTCAACAAATTGAACTAAGGGTAATATCTTAATATATTATGCGTTGAAGTTATATTTGTACAAAATGTTAAACATGAATCAAATTATTATGTTTATTCACATAATTAATATGTCTATATTTTTTGTATTATGGATAAAATTTTGGATGAAATATTTTAGTGATTAATTGTTAAGCCTTATTCACAATCCTAATTAAATAAAATTATATATCTACATACTTAATCATATAAAGAGTTGAGACATTTAATTGTAGTTAATTATTTTAGAATAATATATTTTATCTATTTTTATTATATTTGAATGATTAATTAGGTTGAAATATTAAATTATTTTTTTAATTTTCCCACAAGTATTAAGAATTGGAATATAATTTGACATTTTTATCATAAAGTTTAACCTAAATATGTTTCAGTTAAAATTTTAACCACAGGTAATTTTTATGTCATTTGATTTATTTCATTTAAGATATGTGTTACGTTAATAACACAAATATATATAGTTAGTTAGCCTCAACTTATTGATAAATAGCATGTAAATTTAAATTATCCAGTTATTCAAACGGTTAGTTTTTTTTATATAAGTAGTGAAATTTCTAAATTGAAGGTTGAAAACTACAAAATTTGGAACTAGAGAATTCTTTTTCATCTACGATGGACAGACATTGATTATGCTATTTGAAAAGATGAACCACCTAAGGTAACTAAGGCTAGCACTACAACTTAAATTGGTTTTTATGAACATTGGGAGTGATATAATCGCTTAAGTGTGATCTTCATAAAAACCAAAAATTTTACTATTATTCGTGATTATATAGAACAATATGACAATGTCCACACTCTACTGAAGGCCATTAATGAGAAATTCAAAACTTTAAATAAAGCACTTGCAAGTACTCTTATTATGAAAATTTTACCTACAAGACTCATCGGTATCCGAGATGTGCAGGTGCACGTCATGAAGATGAGGGACATCACGACTCAGTTAAAGAAATTTGAGGTTGATATGCCTGATTCTTTTCTCGTGCATTACATTTTGAACACGATTTTACCACCATACAAACCCTTTATTATCTCTTATAATACATATAAGGATAAGTGATCAATAAATGAATTAACGACCATGTGTGTTCAAGAGAAAGGGAGATTGTTAATGAAAAAGGAAGAGAATTTATAAAGTGCACATCTAGTTGTTCAAGGAAAGAAGAAAAATCAAGTTAATTTAAAGGGAAAAGGTCAAATACCTACACATATAACTCCCACATACCCCTTAAGAGGATATGCCAATGCCACACAAACAGAACTAAAACATGCTAAACACTCCAAAGCACTTCTAGAATCTCATGCAAATATACATTACATATCATTAAATGTTATTTTATAGACAGAATATATCATATATATTGTACTCATCAAAATACATGTCATAAATTCAAAAGCCAACCTGTATTTAAGTTATTACAAGCTGTTTACATCAAAATACAATATGTCTCAACATATGGAGTACAACTAAAAAATAAACTGAACATTTTCAAAACAAAACATATTCTTTTTGGCCACTGCAGTTATCTTTGTCCTAATCTTTAAACCTTCTTATCAAAACCTACACAGAGGCAAAACTATTGTGTTAAGCATATAACTTAGTGGGGAATAACTAAACAAGATATAAACTAGCGACTATTTTTAACAATCGTCTAGCATTCATATGTACAAAATCAGATCATATCACTAGCAATCTTTAATTGTTTATATTAAAGAGCAATCCAAACATTGTGTGTCTCAGAATAGAATATGATTCATCAATACAGAACAAAATATATAAATTTCATAACAGAATGTACAAGTATTAGAACATGATATAATTCTTTTAGATCAGAATATAACTTGTATCATATCAGGATATGTCTTGTATCAAATTAGAACTTATCTTGTAACAGAAGAGAACTTGTTTATATCAAAATTGAACATGTATCAGAATACAAAACAAGTTAGCCTGCTAATCTTTTTTACAGAAGTGGGTAATGGGATCAGAACAAAATATACCATGATTGGTATCACAGAATAGGAGAGACTTATGTCTCAAAATTAGTGGACCGTAGTGTTAAAAATCAAGGGACACTTTAGTGTCAAGTTACAGGAGCAGCTGTAGACCTTTCTAGGCATATCTATTTACCCACAACTAAGACTTGGCAGTTTTAAAACAAAACATTTACATTTTAGAATCCTTATGTAAAAGTTATATTGCAAAACATATGACTTTACTCCATTTTGCTCAACTTGAACATATTCATTCACATTTGAGCAAACTCAACATGCTTTATAAACATAAGCATTTGCAATGATGCACCAATGTACACATTAAGTAATTACATTTTATATGTACTCAACTAAGTTCCCAATTCACAAACATTCATAATTAACACATCACTTATATCATTTAAATTACATTTGTGTTCATAAGTATACTTCATTTCTTTAATAACTTAAAAGTTCCAAATTAGATACTTTTTATTAAATAACACCTTCCATAAGTTATTACCTTAGTTAAAAATCCAAAATCTATTCAACCTTTAACCAATTAATCTAATCTCAAAATAGATTCATTACAAACCCTAATCAACTTCAATTATACCATTGTAAGGTATATTATACCAATGTAAGGTATATTACCCTAATCAACTTCAATTACATTCCCATGATCATGCATGATCGTGACAGAAGTTAATGCATCTTCCCACGATAGTGGGAAGAGTGCGACGATCGTAGCCTGACTATTTTCCTGTAAATTCTAGATTCAAACATCTCCTAAATTTCAAAACATCAACATGATAATCCCTAATTCATACTTTAAATATACCTCAATTACATGCCAACTCCTCATTAACTTCATATCCAATTTCAACTAAAAATTACTCATTTGGCAACTCATAAAACATTGTCTTTCATGCAACAAATTCCGTAGCAAAATCCATCAAACAAGCATCATGGTATAGACCTTATTATATCACCAATTCCACACATATTCCATTCCAATTCAAGTAACATAGATTTCATGTCATAACATGCAATCAAGTTTAGAATTCCTTTACCTAATTAACTTCAATTTCTTTCTTAAAAAAGCCAACCAAACCAACCTTTATGCAATCAATACACTTCCAAAATCTAGTTAGGTATAGGATGATCTTAACACTAAGAAGACAGCAACATAAAAGATAGCTTGGGGTAGCTTCTTGACGCAATATCTTAAAAGAATTCTAAGTGAATTGAAGCAAAATTCAGAGCTAAGAGATGGTGGATGGTTTCGGTGGAGATGCTTGAATGAAGGCTGCAAAAACTTCTTGCAAGCTTAACACTTAAGTGGTTAGGTGCACTCTCAAAACATGGAATTTTTCACCATTGCATGTGTCCCATTTTCCCACCATATAAGCCACCAAATGTCTCAATTCTATTAGGCCACTTGTCACTTAATCAATGCTGCCAATTGTCATTCAATTATACTGTCATTTGTCCCTTGTTTACTTATGTCAAATGTCACTAAATGTATAGGCTTAGTCATCCAAATTTTCATGTACCAACTTGTCTTACCACTTAACATTTTCCTTGTCTAAATGTACATTGTATACATCAATTTTCTAATGGTATCAATTAATTCCAAGTTACTAATAATGGTCCATCAAACCAAGATTCAACACATATACAATCCACGATCTTATCATAATTTCAACACCTATCACATTTACTTCCATGAACATGTAACATCTCTCAACTAGGGTGTAATTTGGGGCCTTGCAACCGAAGGTGACATTAAGGAGGAATCTAAGTGCTTTTTTTGCAACATATGAAGAAGGATTGTCTCAAACATAAGGAATGAATTGAAAAGAATGGTAATCTAATCTCACTTGTTTGCTTTGAATCTAATATGGCTAAAGTTTGTCATGACACATGATGGATTGATTCTAATTGTACAATACATATTACAAATGAGCTGCAGGATGTGCAACAAAGACATTATATCTTATCCAAAAACAATATGCGTTCACATATGGGAGCTATTAGGGATTGCAATTTACTTTTATGTATTGGTTTGTTTTAAAAATAGAAAAGACATTTTATATTCTCAATTTCTCTAGGAAATTGATTTCAAATTCAAGACTTGCACCTTTTAAATATTCCTTTCATTTTCAGATGAATCTTTAAAGTTAAATTATAAATATGAATTTATTGGGAATGGTACATTATTTGATGGCCTTTTTTATTTAATTTACAAGAGAATACTTGTTACAATGCAACACATGTTTATTTGTTGGGACAAAATGTTGTGTTATGAATGAAATTCCTCTATGTTGTGGCATCAAAAATTAGGACATATCTTCGTAGAAAGGATTAAAAGATTGGTGAATGACAAAGTATTTAGTATTTAGTATTTATTATTTTTGAAACTTATATAGACTGCATAAAAGGAAAGTAGACCAAAAATTCAAAGATAGGTGCCAAGAGAAGTTCAAATATATTAAAAATTATACATACAAATATTTGTGGTCCAGATATGGAATCGTATGGTCAAAAATACTTCATCTTATTTATAGATGATTACTCACGATATACATAACTCTACTTGCTTCATAATAAGAATGAAGCACCAAACGCTTTCAAAATATTCAAAGCTGAAGTAGAGAAACAATGTAGTAAGAAAATTAAGATCATAAGGTATGATAGAGATGGGGATTATTATGGTAGATATACTAAAGGTGGATATGCACTTGGTCGATCTGCGAGGCATCTTTAAAAATTTTGATACTAGCTCAATACACTATTCTTGGATCTTTGGACCATAATGGTATGGTAGAAAAAAGAAACCGAACATTATTAGACATGGTACAAAGTATACTAAGTAGCTCCAAACTTCCTAAATCCTTGTGGACTAAAGCTCTTAAGATAGTATTGTATATATTAAACTGGGGTCTAAGCAAGGTTGTTTCAAAAGAAATAATTTAAGTTATTTAAAGATTGGAAATCGAATTTGTGACATATACACATTTGGAGTTGTCCGTCTTAAATAAGAATTTTAATCTACAAAAAAAGAAATTGGACCTAAAGATAGTAAGTGAGTATGTCATTGGATATGCCAAAAGGTCTAAAGCATATAAGTTCTATTGTCCATCACATTACGCTAGAATTGTGGAATTAAGAAATGCAAAATTTCTTGAGAATGACTCAATTGTAGGAGGGATCAATAGCAAGATAAAGTTTCTGATAATAATCATTTGAATACTCAGCCTTCCACCTCAAACAATAAAGTGATTGTCATTCACAATGCTCCTTAGGTTCAAAATTGTTGAAATTCAACAGTCTACGGTCAATATAAATGACAATCAAGAAATTCTACAAGTTGTTGATAAATTAGTAGATGCAGTTATTTAGGAATTACCTGAATGTATTTAGCAACTAGTTGAACAACAGACTCCACAGGAAGATGTTAGTGTAACATTAAGGAGATCTACTAGAATAAGGAAATCAATTATTACTAGTAATTATATTATATATCTATAAAAATCTGACTAAAATATTGGAGTCGAGAATGATCCTGAAATCTTTTTACAAGTCATGATTTGCAAAGAATCAAATTGATGGTACAATGTCTAATACAAGGCCAAACTCGTTGGAGTTGCCTAAATGAGCAAAACCTGTAGGCTACAACATTGAGAGATACAAGGCCAAACTCGTTGCTAAAGGATTCACTCAAAAAGAAGGAATCAATTATACAGATACTTTTTCTTTTGTGTCTAAAATAGGTTCTTTTTGTATAGTTCTCGTGGAATTAACCCATACTTGTCAGTGCTACATATAACTATACTATGCATTTATAGTATAAAAAATTAATATATAACACCATTAAGTTTGTCTTCATTACTAGGGATTGAGATATTAGGTAAACTTAGCTTCATTACTCTAGCCATTACAGTTTGTATTTATTTTCTTTTCTCTTTGTGTTTATTTATTTATTCTTATAACTCTCCATCTTGATCTTATGTTTGTGGTTTGTTTGTAAGGTTTGGAAATTCATTGTTATAGTCATTAAAACAATGGAAAGATGGAGAGGACAATATTTCCTGGGAGATTATAATATACAATCATTTAACAGTTTTGAAAGCTTAAAATAAGAGGCGTAGTGACATATATTCAAAAGCTTAACTAACATCCATGACATGTTATGACATTTGTGGGATAACCACTCCAATTATTAGTGTCAGGTACTAGACTATATATAGGAGCATCTAATTTGCATAGAGAATTGGTCACAGGGCACCCCATATGGGAATACTTATAATCTAGAGTGAAACAATTGTAACGATATTGTATGTAACGATCACACAACATTTATATTTTTGCAACAATAGCAATAACGGGAGTATCGATGTCTTAAGGATGTGTTTATAAAACTCGTCGCTTCAATCAAGACTACTCTCCATAAAACTAAATATCCAAGTTTTTTATCCAGATACATTGTTCTAAATTTAAGGGAACACTTGAATGTAATAAAGTTATGGAGTGGAAAGAAGCTAGAGGTTAAAGAAAAGGAGGAAGCTACAGTTCAAAAAGAGGGGGGAAAAAAGGAGACAGAGGAAGATGAAAAGGAGGAGCCAAATAAAGAAGCAATCAAGGGATTATCAATAATCATATTAAGTACAAAGAGCTCCAACTTTCCGTAGAAAACCGTCAAAGTTAATCAAAGATCTAAAAAGTTTTATTTAGGTATGATAATGGATTAGGTTGGGTTTTGGTCCCACTGGCCTGATCTTAGATTTAAAAAAATCTTTGATCAGGATCGAGCCCAACTCGAGGCCAGATTAAGCTTCGAATAGGGGCTTACACCTAGGTCCAAGCATGATCAGACTTAGGTTAAGCCCTTTTTAAAATTAAAAATAAATAAATTTTAAGTTAAAAAGATTGTTTAAAAATTTTATAATATATTTTGTTATTCAAATACTCTTTTTTATTAAAAAAAGTTAGTATGTATTTATTTTTTAAATTTTTTGTTTCTTATTAATTTTTTTGACATGGTCTAATATTATAGCCTTAAGTTAAACTTTTGAATATAGTCACAATTCTTGATTGTTCTAAATTGCTTTTTTTGTCAAATTATCTCATCTCTTGTAAAGAATCCATATTTATTTCATTTTTATTAAATTAATATTATATTAAGTCTAATGTTTTGCTTTTGACCAAAAATTAAAACTTATTTGTATAATTTTTAAAAAAATGAATGTCAATTTAACTTTTATCTCTTTTTTCTACTAATCATCATTATCTTATCCAAGTCTAATAATAGAGTGGTGCTTGGTTCATTCAAAATATGAAGAAAAAAAATCAATTCTTGAGTCTGCTTATGCAATAAATATCACAGTAATATTATGAAAATTATTTTATTATCAAAGAAAAAGAACATCATAATGATAATATTATCCGAATAAAAATCATATGAAAAGGCAAAAACAAAATTTTAATCATAGCTAGAAATATAGCTAGAAAATGAAGACTAAAGTTAAGTAAATGGGCATAGACAACAGTATAGATATTTCTTTGTTAAGTTGCATAAAAGCACAATAGTAAATATTTATGTCTTCAATTGTAAAAATCAAAGAAACCACATGAAAAAAATTAAATTCAAAAGCAAAGGGGCTAGCTAATTGTTATAATCAGGAACGTCAATAACTCACACCATTTCATCTATATGTAAAAATATTATTATGAAAATTATACATAATTATGCAATAAATGTATTAAATGAATATTCAACACATGATAATCAACAATTAAATATACCTTCATCGTCAAATTTTTCAAAGAAAATTTCAATTGAAAGACCGGTCTCCATATTGTACTTATGTTAGAAACACGTCCATTTTGATGGTACCAAGCCTATATTGAATGCAATACAGCCATGTCCCATGTTGACATGTTTCCTTTAAAATAAGTGGTTTTAAATTCTCAAAGAGTTAAACGACCATTAACATGCTCATGTTAGAGCCCAACATGCTCGTGTTAATGATGTGTTCACATTTTGAGCCCATGTTCATTTTAGATTCGAGGGTGGGTTCATAATTTTTAATCAACACAATCACAAAAGCCCATGTTGATGCTCATATTCCACCTAGAACTCTAGTTTTCAAACCATAAAAGGGAAAATTAAAGGGAAAAATAGGGTAGAGGCTCGGGAAACATAAGAAAAAAAATCCTAAATGGCAATAAGCATGAGAAACAACCAAGAAAACCTTTTTGGAGCATATTCTCATTAATTTAAAGTGAAGATTTTGGAGATGTTAGAAATTTCAGTCACGTCATCCTTGATTTTCAGCTTTTTCTTAAGCTTTGACGTTTTGTCTTCTATGAGTATGAGCTAAATTTCTTTTGGTATCCAGATTAGATGAACCCCGGGATGGACCCTATAGTGACTTTATTTTATTTTAATTTATTTTTTAAGTTCTTATCTACTCTTGAACCAATATTACTGACATGTTAGTTCATGTATGATTTCATGCAATTAAGATTGAGAAATCCACTATGAACATAACTGAAAAGAGTTGTATGCAAATCTAAAAATAGGTTGACAAAAATCTTTCAAATTAGGGTCAAACCTTATAATGAAATTAATAAATTGATTACTGTGAATTTAAGGGTTTTAATTAGAAAGAGATTTCAATGAATCGACCTAGAATTGGTTGTTAATAGTAATGAAAAAGATATTAGCATGATTGAGAAATTTTCATAGTCCAATGAACTATAGATTTAATGAAATTATTAATGTATGAGAAGTTCTAAGGGGGTTCAAATTCCATGTATTATTGTTTTATTGGTTGATTTTTTATTCTTTTGGTATTCCAGTTTATTTTGTGCTGCCTTGCCATTAATTTTTTTAAAAAAATAATTTATCAAAAATCACAATTTTAGGTTAGATAATAGAAAAAGAGTTATTACTAGTACTCATATTCCTAGTAGGATTAACTCACCCTAGCTACAGCTACTTGGTACATTTGCTGTTGGATCCCGTTCCCGTGACCCAACTTCTTACACTTAACGCTATCACTGCATATAAACTTTACACTTGTAACCTAACTGCAGATAACCTCACTGCTTAATTTCACATGATCACTCTTGAAGCGGAACGAATAACAATTAATCGGAAGTGAAAAGCATGTAACGGAAAAATCGAAACATATGAGACAAGTGGGTATTCAATTGCAACGAGAAGATGAACTTGGAATAAAAACAATGAATCGTAACCAATTCAAATATGAAACAAGCAGATCGGCTACAAATCGGATACTAATGGAAATCGAAGATTCAAATCGAATAGCATTACATGAGTCCGACATCCAAAGCGTAAACATAAAAACTTGTCGCGTTGGATACCTACCACTAATCCATCCGAAATCGGTGAAATTTTTTTTTCCTTAATCATGCTCTTCAGCTATAACTCATGCTAATCTCATCTTACTTGATTCTTCTTAATCCATTTTATTTCATATCAAACAGTTTCCCTCTTTGGAAACTTATCCTTCAATACATACTAACCTCACATCACTTGAAACTTGTTATGCATCATATTCTAATTCTTTACTTTAATAATCTTATATTCATGTCACATAAACCCATAAATGTATACACAATTTCAATTATTCATATACTGCCACATAAAAATCCTGCAGCATAACGACTGCACTTTAACCTATCCAAAAATCTGCAATTAGAAAAATTCACTTCTAATAACATCACACATACATCATAATCAACCGGACCCTCCGTCCGGGATCTCAACAGAAACGCAAACCTAAATTCTAAACCGCCTCAAATCATTTTCATAACGATTCATACTCATCACATGCAAATTCATATCCCATCATTCAGTACATTCATCCATATCTAAATATACATACATATCCCAAAAATACATGTATAACTTAAATCACTTAAGTACAAACCAAACTACACAATCCAAAATCAGTACATTTCCAATCCCAGATTCCATGACTCAAGTTCTTATACCATTGCATAATTCAAATACATCATAAACCAAAAATGCTTATAAATCTCTAATGGCATCTCAAGCCATAGACCATTTCCAATAAGCTTAAACCCAAAACACAAGGTACAAACAAGTACAAATACTGATGTCTTGATGTCTTTCATCCTATCTCCTGCACGAATACCTGGAGATGGGGATGAAAGGGGGGTGAGCTAGAGAGCTCGTGGATAATATGCTTGTAAGTTGGAAAATAAGCGAAATCTTTTTCTCAAAACTTTTGCAATTTTATAAAGAATTTGGTAGTAGAAATCTCATCAAATATTTATTTCACAAATCCTTCAACTTTCCATAACATTTATACCAAAAGCCAAAAA
>JANTNU010494231.1:0-11317 GCA_024752395.1 Erythroxylum havanense
TTGATTCAAGCCTTAAACCTTCAAAAATTCCTCAAACTACTCCACTCACCAAGCTAATGCACACCCACGATTTCCCCCCAAAAATAACACCAATTTTCATTCTTTTCCAACACAAGCTTAGGGTTAGGTAAATGATGAGGAAGGAAGTAATTAATGAGAAGGAAATGGAAACAAAGAGCAACAATGGTGATCCACGAAAAGAAGAAAAGAGGAAGACAATTAAATTTTCTTTCACGGCAAAGGAGTTTCATGGAAGACAATTTCAAAGGATTAGGGTTTTTATACTAAGACTTAAAAAGACTAGGGCATGTTTGGCAATTCATTTGCCATATGCCTACTTCTTAGGGTCTAAAAATCCGATTCTTATTCAAATTTTCTCCCAAATTTGCAATGACTATGAATATTAAATCCTAAAATCATAACTCAAATTATCTCATGCCAATTGCCAATCGATTTCGGAACTGGAATCTAATTAATCAGTCATTTGACCAAATTTCCGATCCGGACCCGTAACTCTAAAAATTCCAGAAAAATTCCTATAAATCCTCAAAATTGGGAAATACCTAATCCTATACTCCAATTCCAATTTTCAAATCTCTAGACTTCAATTTTCACTCCAATTCTGTATTCAAAACTTAATCTATACAATTTTCACCCAATTTTCCAATTTTCACAATTAAGTTGGGAAATTGTCATACATGCATGTACATACATATGCTTGTGCAATAATAATCATGTATCAATACATATAGAGGCTAATGCATGTGTAAATCAAAATATGCATGCACCCAATCCTAAACCATCCGAATTACCAATATGCCCTTCACATTGGTAACGGGATGTTACAATTTATCACATCAAATAATTTACAAACTTAACACATCACAAAATAACCTAACATTTCACAAAATCACAAACAAATTAGTTCGGGTGGATCCGAAACGGAATGTACTACACATTCCTACGAAGCGGTCATGTATAGCCGTGACTTATGGGAGTCCGTGAGAGGAGCTCCAATGCCACTAGCGGGTAGGCGAGAGAAGTCTATGGGTAGACAGGTGCACCTGACTCTTATGGGACCACCACAAACCCAAAGAAAACACATAATTCAAACAATGCGAAATCATTAGCCGTAACTGGCCTTTACAAATTTACTTTCACATAATTTGGCCAAAATGGAAAATCTTTTTCCGACATCACACATTCAAGTCTTTTTTTCACATAAAAAACAAGTATGTAAATCATTCCAACATGAATTCACTTTCAAAGAACACCACATACAAGTTAAAACATCACAAAGAGTAATTCATACAAACATCTTAAGTCATTGGAATGCCTTAATTTGCATTTATGATAAAAAGGTCATCAAGCCTATAACTCAATTATTAAGAAATCACCCACCTTAATTCCTTAGCTTGGAGATTGGTCAATTGGTCTTGCTTATTCCTCAATTTGCCTCACCTCACCCTCATTAAGCATAAGGATCCCATAAGAATAAGAGATAGCAAAATTGGACATTCTAAGGAGATGAAAGCATGGGATTTAAGCTATCTAACTTAACCCATCAATTTCCTAAGCCATTTAAACCAAAACCTATCTAAAATACTCAAAGAATTTCGAAGTCTCTTACCTTGGGAAACAACCCACGAAATCTCTCTCTTCTTGCCCTTAATGGAAGCTTAAAATCCTTCCCTTTTCTATTTCCTTCTCAAAGAACTCTCCAATCTCTTCTCTAGAGCAAGAAATAACAAAGCCCTAACCTCTTTCCTCTTCTTCTTCTCTCTTCTTCTTCTTCTTCTTCTTCTTCTTCTTCTTCTTCTTCTTCTCCACTTCATCGAAGCCCTTCTCTCCCTCTCTTTTCTCTTATAATTTTTGTAAGTCTCTTTAAAAGACTTAGGGAAAATCTTGTTTTTAACTAAAAACCTAGAGCAAAACTACATAGTTTCAATAAGGGTCTTCTATACCTTGCAATTTTGTCTCTTCTCCCTCATTCATACGACAACACCTCAATTGCTTCTCTTCTTCTTATTTTAATTGCCCCTACAAAGACTAAAAGATCCTTCCATATATGCCTTATAACCTAATACTTTAAGTGAGCTTCCACTTTTTCCCTTCATTTGCCCTTATGTTGGTTTTTCCTTCTAGATCTCCCATTTTACTTTATATGGTGATTAAAATACAAGATCTCATGTTGGCATTAAGACTTGATGGGTAGCTAGTCTATCAAACTATTGGCTCCAGTTTAATCACCAAATCTCCTTAAAACATCTAAAAGTGATGATAACACTATAAACTCTTTATTTGAGTGAATGTTCCCTGATACATGTTTCAATTAATAATTCTAAAATGTAGACACTAGATTAATACTCTGTAAAAATCCATTCTAAACATATCAAGAATTATAATGAAACACATATGAGTTCACCACTCATCAAGATTATGGTTCATAATAAGAGAATGCTAAAGTTGTATGTTTCAAGATTAAAGTAATGGCCCACTTTATTCTTGAAAACATACTTGATTCTAGATTCATTTAATATTGTCATTATTGATAGTCGACTACTATCATGATATGAAACTTATCATTTCCTTTAAGTAAACTTCTTTACTTATATGGAAATGAATCGTAGCACTATAGTCTAAACCATAATCAAGCGACCAACTTGATTATTCAACTGTGAATCAATTAATTTAGATTTTTATAATATACATGTTTCCCATACATTTCTATGTATATGTATATTACGCACAAAAGATTCTTGGTACCTTTTGACTAGATATATAATGCTCACTCAAATAAAACCAAACTCTTTTGTTTTATTAATAATAAATATTTTCATTACAAAACTGTAACTAAAGAAGATAAAGTTACATGTAAATACACTTACTTTATAGGGCACTATATTTACATAACTCCAATAGTTTTAAGCCTATGATTAAAAGTTGGGCATACACTAATTAATTATTAATTAGAAGCCTAAAATGAACATTTAATATTGGGTTGGATTTTTTTGATTTGATTAATTAGATTAATTAAATTGAAACAATATTTGTAAAGATAAAAGGAGCGCAAAACGAAAATCTACAATGACGTATATTTCAATTTTATATAGCTAAATGGATAGCTGCACATTTAGCATTGAATTGTTAAATATAAGGTGAGTTTTGGTCATACTTCATCATCATTAAATGGTTTAATGGTTTCCTTTTTAAATGGTTTAATGGTCTTATCATTAACCAGTTTAATGGTTGTCATTTAATGTTCGCATATAGAAAAACATATAAACCTTTTAGCATTCATTTGATTAAAGAAGGAAGTAGTGCCTTTGTTGCTATCTCTCCCTTCTTTCATCATTTAACCAAAAAAGAGAGTGTTTTTTTTTGTTTTTTGTCTTTTCATCTAGCCATATTAAACAATTGAGAATGTCTCATTTATTGGCCTCTCTTTCATTTTGATTAAAAGAATGAAGTGGTGCATTGGTTGCTCTGACTCCCCCTTCCTTTCTTTCATGATCTAGCCGAAATTAGGTTGGGAGTGTCTCATTTTGGTTCTTTCAACTAGTTGATCATAAAAAGGAAAATCTCTATAATATTTCTTCTCCTTTCCCACCAAAGGATTTTCTTAACTAAGTTTTTCAAGGAGAAAAAACGGTAGATCGGATTGGTTGAGGATACAATTGCAAGGAAAGGATACAATAGTGAGGAGTCAAAGCTGTAGCAAAGGAGTCGGTAAAATTTTGATCATGTTCTTATGTTATTTATTTTTCTAATATCGTATCATGTATAGATTAAAACATGTTGATTTGGTTATCATGCTTCCACTGTGTTTTGATTTCCGAATTTTTTTTTGAAATATTTCATTTAGTCAAATCTAATATGATATTGTTTTTCGATCCAGCAATTGGTATTGTAGCCATTTTATTATGCATGATTCGGTTCCTATATGTTGCATGGGTTGGAAATTATATTTATGTATGTTGTATATTTTTTATGATAGAAATACATATGGTGTAAGTTTTGCTTTTTTGGTTGTTCATAGAGTATAGATTTACTTTATAAGTTTTCTTCGTTTGGTTTGTAATAAGGATGGTGGCCTTTCATCTCCGTGCTTCCTCCTTGTCTTCATTTTTCTGTTTTTTTTTTGTAACGTACAAATTTTTGTAACTTTGAAGATGAAGCAGCCATGGATTAAAGAAAAGAATAGGTAATGGTTTTAGTTTATAATTTGGGGTAATGACAGTTTCAATTTTATGAACTTTTCAAGTGTTGGAATTTTATTTTTCTATTGACAACTTCAGTTTTGTGAGTTTTACAAGTGCAATTTTTTTTATTTTCCTATTAAAAAATTTTGATTTTTTGAAAAACTAAAAATGTTGTAAAATAAATGCCATTACATATTTTTACCGAATGGGACGAGTCATGTGAGCGAAGAGTTCAAAGTGGAAGATATAAGTCCAAGAATTCTTTTATGGGCCAAAGAGCCTTGTAATCATTTATATTTTGGGATGTACAATCAAAAGTAGTTTTTATAATTCATGAGATGAATGGATGGATGAATGCCAATACTATACGATATTATATGAATTTATGCCATTTAGAACAATAGCCAGCCCTAGGCTTTGCCATGCATTCATTATGTATGATATATATAATGAAACAATATAGGATGGTTAATAAATTGCATCTATACATGATGGTAATTATTAAAACTTAAAGACCAAAAAGATTGAGTGAGACAGGATGCTCTTGTGAGAGTCCACGGTCTCTATATGATGGCCCGTTTGCATATGGTGAAGTGTTACTCCCCACTGGAGGACATGAATCTTAGATCTTGCATGGTTTGGGTCTCCTAAAGGATAAGTTAACTCATTGGTAGTAAATGTGACCTCCCATCGAGGCATGGTTTGCAAGTACTTTTAGTGGATGAATCAAATGGTTACATACTTAGCATATTTTATCAATAACTTGCCCATTATGGTTCTGTTGATAATTGTATGGACCAAATTATGGCGCATCTTAAAAAGTTAAGCATGAAGATGTTTGGTAGCTTTTTCAGTGGGAAGGTCCTAGTTGTTCTTTTAATGGAAAAGATGGCTCACTGTCACCTAGTTTATTATATATAAGAAAAATAAATGTCATATAAATATTTAATTTTTTAAAGTTTAGTTAAATCTATCATCATGCATACATGTATCATGATTTTAAACAAAGTTTCGATATTGTTGACTAGTACGCTTATTCTTTAATAATTTCTATTTTTAGACATAATGTTGGGTCCGAAACCCAACTGCTTGAACTTAACACTTTAAACCTTGCTTTGATACTGCAAATGCTGGGAGTCGATCTCAAAACTGGACCCCAACCAGAAAATGGGGACAAATTATCAAAAACAGATCGGATTCTGAAATCATAAAGCGGAAGCAAAAACATAAGCGAAATCGAAGAATCAGATTTACATAACAAAAGCAAATCACGAATTGAATTCTTAATGAGCCATAGAAAAATCGAAATGCTCGGATTGAAAAAATTTCGGAAAAAAAGAATCAAAACAGATCAATCAACCCCAAATGTTGGATCCCGTGTCTGGAACCCAACCTCGGAATCATAAATCGAGCACATGTACAAAACGTGAGCAAACTTATACTTGGCGAAAGCGAAAGAAATCGAAAGCGAAATGAATTGACTCGAAATCAAAGCAAACGTATCACTGAAGGACAAACCTTAGCTCCGACATCCGAAGCAAATATTTTGGAAAACATCACGTTGGAAACAATAAGACTAGACCCATCCGAAAACGAAACTCAATTCATAATATTCTTCATAAACATGCAATCTCTTAAAAATCATCTTTAACAAATCTTATTCTTGTTCTTGTTCTTTCTTTGCCAAAAGACACTTAATAAACATATCTATGAACTAAAAAATCATAAAAAATAAGCACTTTAAATATTCCTAATCAATCAACATCATCGGACCTCCTGTCCGGAATCCAAACGCAATTTATCATAATCAATACACATACCATAATTCACTGTTCCATTCTATACACAAATCCATAAATCAATTTCATCACGATATACATGCTTACAAAATCTTAATGGCATTCCAAGCCATGTTACAACATCAGAATCAAAACCACAATGCACAAAATACAAAAATGCTCAATATGTCTGAAATCTGGATCTTGCAACAATTTAACCTAAAAGCTAATCAGATACATAACGAACAGACGTCAAAACTCTCTTTCATCCGATCTCCATCTTGATACCTGGAGGTGGGGATGAAAGGGGGGGGTGAGCTTTACAGCTCTTGGATACACATTTATAATAAAAGATAAGCAAAAGCCTTGTAAACAGTTCACTTGTTTTAGAAAACTTTCATGGAGTTTATAAAACATATGTTTTCTAGGCTTTCAGCCAAAATCCATAAGTTACAAATCATGAATGCATCAAACTTGATCAAACATAACATGAGCACTTAAACACATTAGAATGGTTTGGGTAAGTCCAAATTCATGACGCACTACACAATTCTATCAAAATGGTCCTGTGTAGTCGTAGTTTCTTGAGGGAGTCCTTGAAGGAGCTCCGTGCCACTAGTGGGTAGGCGAGAGAAGCCTATATATGGGTCAACGTTCACGTGACGATTCTTGGGGACTACCACAAACTCACATAACACACATAGTTCAAACTCTTGTAAACTTGTTGTCGAACTGGCACTTTCTTGTAAACTTACTTATCATGAACTTGATGTATATCTTAAAAATCATTCTTGAAAACATGATTTCAGAACATGCTTCTTTTTCAAAGTATCACTCAAATCATGTAACAAACATAAAGCATATTTCACAAGTCATTCATAAACAATAATGCAGCACTTATGGTGCAATTGAAATCAGAAAACTTCTTTGATTTAAAAAAAACAGTAGTAGCTTGTTTTAAATTATAAACATGTACCCACCTGAATTCTTTGCTTGGCTACATGCTTAACAAATGCCCCTCCTCATGATCTTCTTGCCTTCCTTGATTCCCTTTATCAAAATGCAAAATTTCCCATTCAATAGGACTGACAAAAGATGATAATATTATCTTCTAGAAAATATTCCCCATTGTCTTAGATCTCTAATGACTCCAAAATCATTAAGTTTGTTTCAGAAATCCTAAAGTTAAACTCTAAACATATTGGGACTATCCTTATACTGAAACAAGAATCTATACTCAATTTCAGACCAAAATTTACAATTCTTAGAGACTAAATTTCAATTTCATTTCTTCACAAAACATGTATCTCAATGTTTCTAGTTTACAACAAATCAAAAATCACATCATTTGGACCTCTACATCAAAAGTTATGCCCAAATTTCCAAAATATATCTGTGTAGAAGCTTGAGCTCTCCTTTCCACTGCGGCGAAACCTAGAGGCTCGCCAGGTTGTGGGCGTCGCGGCGTGCACAAATGTGTGCGCCGCGACATGCGAGCCCAAAAACTCCCGAAAGCTGATTTTTCCACAATCTTTGTCCACAATCTTTAAATAAATCAAACATAACTCATCTTAACCATAAATTATCATTCTTACTTTATTTCTAAACTCATTCCAACAAAAAATCATCCACAAACACCATATAAAACCTTAACCCTAAAACCACACTTGTTCTTTAACTCATTCGACAACTTCTAACACTTAATCTTCTATTAACTAACTTCACAACATGTTTCATTCATCTAATCAAAGGGAAAGATGCTTATACTTACTTGATTTGGCTTCAATTTCTTCAAAATCTTCAAACCCTAGCTTTCTCTTTCTCTCTTCTTCTTCTACGACTCCTTCCTCTTTTCTTCTCATTCCCCAAGTTTCCTCTTCTAATTCATACTCTTAATAAGAGGGAAAAGTCCACTTTTCCCTCCAAGATAAGCCTTCTAACTCTTAGACTTATGTGTCATGCCCAAATTGCCCTTATATAAAATCTTATAACTTGAATACTTCAATTCAGAAATTTATAATCTTAGGGAATGAACTGCAAATTCGATTCCATCAGATAACTTGTAGTCCCTAGCCTTTAATTTATTCAGAGACAAGAATCAACTTAATTGGATCTCTACAGATCAAGATATCATCAAAATATCTAAACATGTTCAGAAAAATGCCCAACTAAAATTCTGTAATCAATCCTCTCACTTTGATTCAGTAAATCTTTTTCAGATTAATCTCAAAAATCACAAATTGTCATGGAGAGATAAGGGATGTCTTAGGAATCCAACGCTTCAAAAATCAGATAAATTGGATGTCGGATAGAAAAGTTAAAAACAAAAGAACAGACAAGGGTCGGATCACCCTAAACAGTAACAACAACTTGTAAAAATCATAACTTAGTATTCCATGATCCAATAATTCTATACTTTACATCAACGGAAAGATCAAAACACAAGATAAAACTTTCATGAAGCACTTAAAGGCAATTTCAACCTCTAAATAGGTCAATTTCTCAGTCAAAGATTCAGCCATAACATAGGTCAACCTATAACACATCCAAACTTCCAAATTTCATATCTTCCAATTCTCTCATCCACTAATTGCATAATATACATCATTGTAAAGCTTGGAAAAATATTCTATGACTTTCATGAAGACCACTTAACTCAATTCAGACCACATCAGTACAAAATTTGTCTCAAAGCACAGCATACACAATCCTACACTTAAGAACATTTAGAAAAGCAAAGTCAAATAACTTTAACTTTGACTGATCATAACTTTTACTCCCGAAATCGAAAATATCAAACTTTATGGCGACAGAAATCTTTCAACATAATCTACAAGTTTCATGTAGATCATTTTCTCAAGTTCTGCCTAAATCAAAAAGTCAACTCTCTATGACCAAAAAGTCAACCTTTCTTAAATTTCTCTAAATACTCACTCTTTTTCACTTTATTTCTTGCTTTTCAACGCTATTTCAATCAACTCATTCACTATCAATTCTATTTAAACTCAAAACATCTTTTTAGGCCAATTAATCATAAACATCAATAACAAAAGCATATTTCACCTATCTTAATCTCATATAACAATTCACATTCTTGAATTGTCTTTTTTTCTTTGCACATGAATAATTCACTACAAATTCCTCATCTAATGTCAATTTATACTTCAAAATTTCACGAAACGTTCGGGGTCCAACACATAATCACCACAATATGAATCCACACACAATGCTCTTGACTTATAACAAATTGGAAAATGGAGAGAAATTTAATTAATGGAGACGTAACTTCAACATCTTTCTCTAATATGAACGAATTTCATGGGTATTAAAAGACAATAAGCCTTCACCTCTAGGTGACAAGTTAGCTTCTGAGCAACGTGTGACAAATTAACTTCTGAGTAAATTCAACAATATGAGCAATGCCATAATGTTGATAAGACTACCAAGAGCTATATTCTAGTTTCTGTCAGTGCAATGTTGCAAAAGTAACTTACAAGTATGAAAAATGCCGGTGCAATGGCCCATCACCTACATTAGATGTTTGGTGTGAGGACCAGGTCTGTAAGGGTGAAAGCTATCTAAACCTTTCACAATCTCATACAAACGTTTGGTTAACTGGTGCAAGATTGCATGCATAAGGTAATCTCTATTATTATTGAGGTTGAGATGCTTGGGGCAGACATGGATGCAGAAACGCAGATGATCATGATCATCAATAGCTTAAACTCTTCTTTTCAGCAGTTTAAGTTGGGCTATAAGCTCAACACAAGGGATTGCACCTTGAGTGAGCTGATGAATACCCTTCAAAACATAAAGCAGATATTAAATATCAATTCTAATGGGCTCGAGGCTAATGTGGCATCTTCTTCTAAGCCTAAAGGTAAGGGCAAGCAAAAGAAGAAGGGTCTAATGAAAAAAGAAGGCCCAAATAAGAGTCAAGGTCTAACCAATGAAAAAGAAGGCCAAAAAGGACACCAAGGGAAAGTGTTTCCACATTTGTGAGAAGAACTTCTAAAAAAGAAACTATGTAGTCTACCTTGAGTCCCTCAAAAGTAAACAAGATATGGGTTTCCTAAGTTTGTTAGGAACTAGAAATGTGGTAGATTCATCTGATTCTTGGATATTAAATTCAGGAGCTACTGACCAAGTTAACAATTCTTTGCAGGGGTTCCAACAAAGGAAAAGACTATGTAAAGGCCAGTTTCAAGTCAAAATAGTAGATGGATCCTACGTTTCGGCAAAATCAGTGGGAGTAGTTATCTTAAACTGTCCTAGTGATCATAGGTTACATTTGGAGGATGTATAGTACATCCTAATGATTGTAAGGAACATGAATTTTATTTTTTTTTAATAAAATTTGGTTATTCATTATATTTTGAAAATGTTGTTCAATATATGAGAATAAGGATTTTATTTGTAATGTGACAATTAAACAGGGATTATTCTTTATAGAACCTATGATAGGCTCACTAAACACCATATAATTAATAAAACCAAGACAATTCAATGACTCTAGTATTAATTCAAAATATTTGAGGCATTTAAGAGTGGGTCATGTCAATCAAAAAAGAATTGACAGGTTAGTGAAGGATGGGATCCTTACGGGCTTGGATAACTCCATTATCCACCTCTGAATCTTGCAATGAAGGAAAAATGTGTTAACTCAAGAGGACTTCACTTCTATTAATTTTGATGAGAATCAAATGATAATAATTTTAGAAATGTATAAACTGTTTTGATAAGTTTGTTAAGGGTGCAGAAAAATGTAAGTAACACTTAGTCAAACCTAGAAGATGTGTGGTCAACAACAGATGATACGTCAACACCTGATGAAGCGTAACACTAGATGAATTGCAACACTAGACGAAGCGCAATAATAGATGAAACGCAATAATAAACGAAACGTGATAATAGAAGAAGTATTATACCAAATGATACAAAAGGAAGATATTCTAGAATATCAGTCAGTCAGTTAGTTGGAGTTAGTTACAGGACTCAACTAATAATGGTTTTTAGAAGATTCAAGAAGTAGTTTATAAAGAAGATAGTTGAAGACTTAGGCTATAAATACTAGTTTTAGTCGAAGACTAATTAACGTTTTTACAAGAGAGAAAATTTGATTGTACAATACTTAAAGAAGTTTTGTATTCAAAGTGAGAAAGAAGAGAGCGAATACATCTGTAACGTGAAGCTAAAAAAAATCTTTCTGTTGATCATAAACGCAAGTGCATGTTTCTATCGTCAAGTAGTAAAAATATCAATCCCACGGAGACCAAATTAGTTAAATAGTAATACTCGTAATAACTTCTAATTTAAGCTAATAACATAAAAATTAAA
>JANTNU010494337.1:0-11317 GCA_024752395.1 Erythroxylum havanense
TTTCAACGACGTCTGCATCCAACGACGCCGAATTTTGCCACCTCTCCTGACGTCTATGAAGACGTCGCCAAAGCCCCCTACAATTTGCGACGTCTTAAACGAAGACGACGCGAAATGTGTCTTTTTGTTGTAGTGAATGATCATACCTCTTAATCTCCATAATAACATCGTTATATATATATATATATAAGCTATGAGTTTTTCAATGTCAAGCCATAGTGTCTTTCTTAAAGAGTATCATTATTTCATGTAATGAGGCAAAAGCCTTTTGCCCTTCCAATAGATTTTGGATTATCATACTTCCAATTTTCTAAGTTGTTTCCATTAAAGTTTTCACCTCTAGTGAATTCTATAATAAAACTCTTAGATATTATAGCCATTTTTCTCAAACATATAGTTTCCACAATGACACGTTTAGTATGTAATTGTTAGCAATTTCAGTTAATAGGATGCAATATTCTAAATAGAAACTTTAAAATTTTCAAAATTATATATAGAATCAAAAGGTCACTAAGTTTCCAATCAATATCCAAGTTGATCAACAATTAATAGTTTTATTTAGATATATTTATTTAAAAATATCTCAAGTACGATATGTATGGCACATACATATAAAACAATCAAAATTGAAAGAACAATGCATTCCAATAAACACATAATATTCCAAATTTAACAATTGCTAACAACTAATGTTACGTAAGTATCATTAAAAATTGAATAAGAAAGTGAATATAATAACATAGGTTAAATGTTCAAGTCTCTAAACTAGTAAAATAAAACAATATATGTATATTTTTATTAGGATTAAGTTAAGATTAGGCCCTAATAAGCTTACGAGTTTAGCCTACAATAAGTTAAACAAAGCTTATTCCATACTTAGAATATGCTTATTTATTCATATATTTAAAAATAATTTATTCTATATTTAGGTTTTAATTACTCCAGTAACAAAAACCCGTCATGTTCTTACCTTGAAAACCGTAGTCACACTTTTTTACAAACTTACACTAGCCATTATAACCAGAAGAGCCATTATTGAATCGCTGAACCAATCGTACTCTTCCTTTGTTCTTGATTGAAGTTTTATGAATAGTTGTTATCAATATATAAATATGTAGGAGATGTTACGTATGACATAGAACTACATACATAAAAATATGATGGTCACCACAACTTTTAAAAAAAGTGTGTAATAGTGATGGTGACTTAGGTTATTGTCCATAAAAAAACTACCATAGTGGTTTCAGTGGCTACGATGAGTATAATGTTTCTATGGGTGAAAATTTTGAGTGTCTAAGACACAAATGAGTTCCCAAACATTCAATATACTTTTGTTTATACTTTTTTTCCCAAATTTTCACCAAAAAAGTACATAAACTATAGGTTTTCAATGTGTAGACATAACATAGGTGTTGATTCAAACAAACAGTGGCTTATTCTAACAACAAAGCCATGGATGTTGATAATCATTAAAACCTGTCTTGACCACTATTTTTCAATTCAATTCATAAGGGTAGGGTCAGAAGTGAGGATTTTGGGATAAACAATAAAATGTTAAGTCCACTAATATGATGATTAGTGGCTAACTAAAAAATTAAGTTTGAGTTACATCTAATGGATAAGAATATGCATTTCAAACTAATGGCAACATAGAGTTACTTCTTGTAATCATTTTTATATGAAAATATAATCATTTGAATTATATATCAAAAAAGAAAAAATTATCTTCCAATTATCATAATACAAGTAAAACATGCTCTAATAGTAATGTAAGAAAAATTTTATCTACAGATAACCTGAAAGAATCAAAACATACTTGTATCACTCAATTGAACAAAAATCATTTATAAAATTTTGCTTTAATCTATAGTATAAGAGGCTTACATAATTCCAAATCTTGTAGAACTTTTTTAAAATGATTTTCACTGTTTTCAAAATTTTCTTATCCAATCCCTATCTTTCTAATAAATCATATCTTATATACAATTTTCTAACAGTTATGACATTTATAATTATAAAATTTTATATAATTAACTTATTATATGTGTTTTCTATTAAATACCCTCTCAGTTTAACTTATGGGAAGAGACGTCATACAAAAGAATGAAAAATTGAGTTGATTGATTTCCATATTGATACAAAGAAAAGAAAATAGGATGAACAAGAGAGAACAGTAAAAGAGAAGAGAGCTATAAAGGAGGAAATACTTTCATGTTTTTTATCATTCATTTTGTAAAACTACTATTATAAATAAATAAATAACAATAACATGGAGATAAAAATAATCATCCAAAGACTGCTCCTAAAATCAAGGTAGCTAAAAAATACTTTCAACTAATAAACTAAATTCTTAAAGACTAGGATTTTTATTGACTAAGTTAATATGGTAAAATAACTAACTATCTCATATCTTATTTCTAACAATCTCTTCTTTAAACTAATAGCTTTAAACTTTTGTGTGCTTGTACAATTCCATCAAATAGGATTTTCTAAAATGCAAACTCCTATTAACCTTCAAAAATTTTGGAGAGGAAGAAATATTTGAGGTTTGATTAATAGATCAACTAATTGTTCTTCACTTATCTAATACTTATGGTCAATAATTCCATCGTTGTTAAGATGTCTCTAAAAGTAGGATTTCATATCAATATGCTTGTTTCTTCCATGTAAAATAAGATTTTTTTTATAGTTTAACTATTGAACTAATGTCACAAAATTTTTTAGTAGCTCTATCTTGCTTGAAATGTAGCTCATCTAGAATTTTCCCTAACCATATAGCTTAACAATCACAAGTTGTAGCGAAAATAAATTTAGCCTTTGTAGTTCACAATGTAATATTTAGTTACTTCTTGGATGATCATGAAATATCCATTGATCCTACCACAAAAAATGATCAAAAGTGTTTTTCTATCATATATATTTCTTGCATAACCACTGTCAGTAAAACCAATCAAATATAATATTTTACCTCAGCTATAAAATAAGTCAAAATTTTTAGTTCTTTGCAAATAGTAAAGGATTCTCTTGGCATCTTATAGATGCATCTTTGAGTGTTTCTTCACTTATCTACTTATTGTACTCACAAGATGCATCATGTCTAACGTTATTGCAATAAAAAAAAGCAGGTTACCTATAATGTGCTTGTAAAATGTGTTAGACACTGTCCTTCCTTTAGTGCCCTTGTTTAACTTTGAGCCACAATCAATTAGAGTTTTTATAAGATTACAGTTTTTCATATGAAACCTGTCCAAATTCTCGCACATACTTTTTTTAAGAAATAAATGTTTTAAATAAAGATTGCATCACTTGATGTCAAAAAAGCATTGCATTATATCAAGATCAAAGATTTCAAATTTAACCATCATAGACTTTTTAATGTCTTTAAATGTCCCAATACTACTTCTAATAAAAGTAAGGTCATCAATATATAAGTACACAGTGAGCACTTTTCTCTACCTCTAACTTTAACAAAAAGAGTGTGCTCATAAGGATATTTTTGGAAACCTTCTTTCAAGATAAGCCTCAATCCTAATGTACCAAGCCCACATGAATTATTTTAATCTATAAAGAGCTTTCTTCAATCGGCAAACTTTGTGCTCTTTACCAAGCTTAAGGTAACCAAGCGGTTAGTCAACAAATACCTTTTTCTTCATGTGGCCATGTAAGAAAGCAATTTTTACATCGAGTTACAAGATATGTCATAAATTCTAATGTCCTCATAATATGTCATCCATATTGGCCTTTTTTAACACGTTTGACGCTCAAATTTATTGTTTTCACTTGTTCGTTGGATTTTGGTGTTAATGTCATGAATTTAAAAGGATCAAAATCTTCATGTTGAGAATACTCTTTGAGAAGAAATTTTTACAATATGGTATTTTAGAATCTTCTATTTCTTTGTCATCTTCTTCATATAAAATTATTAAAATTTGTTTACTCATAACAATATTCAACTTTTATCAAAACTAAATAAAACTAAAAATAATTTTCTTTATGTTAGGATTATAAAGTGTATAAGCCTTGTATTGATTGTCAAGACCAAGAAAAACACAATTTTCTCCTTTATCATCTAACTTCTTTCTCTTAGAATCTAGTATATGGGTATGTATAATACACTCAAACATTTTGAAGTTTTTTTACATCTAGTTTCCACTAACTCTATGCTTCCTTTGATATCATATTTGAAATAACAAATGTAGGGCTTCTATTCAAAATATGAATGTTATAATTAACAATTTAAAGCTAAAAAATTTTTAGAAGACTACTCCTTGAAAAAATGTTTTACCCCATATTTAGGATTTTATGATTCTTCCTCTCTCACACACATTGTTCTGTTAAGTCATGTAAGTTGTTATATAATGCCTCTTGATTCCATGAGACATACACGAATTTGACAATTTATTTGAGTTGTATTCTCGACCATGATTTATACAAAGGTTCTTTATTAAATTGTTAACCCCCTTCTCAATAAGAGTTCTATAGCTTTTAAAGCTTGTAAAGGCTTCAAACTTGTCTTGTAAAAAAATACATCCAAGCTTTTTAGTTATAGTCATTAATGAATATAATGATGCATTTTCTACATCTATTAGAATAAGGAGTTATTAGTCCACATAAATTAAAATGGACAAGCTCTAAAACTTTTTCAATTTCTAAAATTTTGCTTTCAGAAACTGATCTCGATGTTGAGGACTATGACCATATTCTTTTTTTTATAGTGACTTTAATCTACCAAATTTTAGATGTTAATAGCAAAAATGATACAACTACCCTTCTTCTTTTACTGTAGCCAAAAATCATGAATAAGAGGTAGTGTTAAGATGAAGTGGAAATATTTAATTTTTCATTATATTGGTGTAAGCAATTATGCCCACCTTTTATTGAGTACTCCATAAACTCCTCCCTTAATAGTGATCTTATAACCCTTTTCTTATAGTTGTCTAACATTAAAAAGCTTGAAAAACTAGACATTATAAATATTGTGGACGGATTTTGCCTTGGTTTTGAGTGATACATGTTGCGCCCCATTCCCAAAGCCCAACCAAGGTATTGGACCCCGTTCCCTGAGCCCAACTATCCGATTCGGAAAAAGTAAGCGGGTTTCCTTGTAGGGTTATTTCAACGAACCCTAAATTGCTTTGAATCAATCCTTTATAATCCAAATTTAAAAGCTACCAATTCTTATGGAGAGGTAGCAAAACGTGTTAGAAATCCAACGCTTTAAGAATCACTCAATTTGGAGGTCGGACGAAGAAGTTATGGTCAAGAGAATCTAATATGCTTATGTCCTTATTCCAACTGAACATGCCTTGGCGCGATTGCCATAAAATTTTCTATAAACTTCTGATTGAATTTGTTTTTAGACCATTGGAAAGAAGACATTGAGATCTACAACTCTTATGAAGACCTCAAAGTGAGATTCGGCCTCTAAAAAGGTCAAAATCTCAATTTATTGTAGCTAACCCGAGGCTATTCGTTAAATGGACATGCATGTCCGTTAAACGGACATACACTGGCTAAAAAGCCATTTTTCATCCAAGAGTGTCCGTTAAATGGACATCCATGTCCGTTTAATGGACACACTAGGCTGAGGGTCCTTTTCGCCCAAGAAGGTCCGTTTAACGGACATGCGTGACCCAAAAACCACTCCAGGCCTCTTTAAAGCTTCCAACCTCCAAATCAAACCCTTCAAGTGTAATAACACTCCAAAAACATTCAATTACCAATTAAATTCATTAAAATTCCACCAATGCAACTCAAATAACTCATAAAATACACAACTCTCAACATTCACCATAGCTGTCATGTTCATACCTCCCATGCAACATCATGACATATTAAGTTCATAACTCTCAATTCTGATACCCAAATTTCGCATATTTTATACCGTTGAAAAGTTAAGAGGATAAACTACAAAGTTCAAGAAGACCATTTTGCCCAATATGGCCTAAATCGACCCAGATTTCTCCCATGAAGTCAACACACAATTTACACCCCTATGGAACCTGGAATAGGCATTACACACATCAAGATTAAAAAAAAACACATACACAAGGGAACTTTTTCAATCTTCAATTCATTTCCAAGTCAAAGTGGAGTTCATACAAAGCTTTCATCCATAGCTTTAATTACATATCAAAATTTCATCAAAACCTTAAAACAAGTTACAAATTACATTTGATGCTCAATGTTCAATATGCTTTTAAAGCTATTCAAAAGTCTCGCTCCTAACTTAATACAAAAGCTAACTCTCTCGGAATTTTCCAAATACCTGCAAGGATTTACTGATCTTCTCGATCTGCACCTGAGGAGTGGGAAAAATATTGGGTTGAGCTATACAGCTCAGTGGCTAAAATATTTATAGCCATTGGCGATGAGCCACACAAACAACCATATCTATACATAAACATTCACATAAGCATACACTTCACAATGACAATTCAACATTCACAATTCAATTCCCATTTCATAATTCATAACATCATCACATATTGGATAAAACTCAATTCAAAGCATAGCTTAGCACATTCAATGCAAATGCACAACCAAATAGCTCGAAGGTTTCGTGAAATAAAACGGCGAAACCGAAGTTTACACCGTAAACGAAACGAGTCCATTTTCGGATCTCATGGGCCACAAGTGGGCAGCCGGGAGAAGGCTTTTTGTCAACGTGCACGTGACTATGAAACGGTTCCTCTCTTGCCCACACATAATCAATTTTTATGCTCAAATCAATCGTTCAAATTCTCATACTTTTTCCTTCTTTCCATTTAATCAAAGTGCCATAATACAATTTCAAGGCATGACATAATCAAAATGCCATCATACAAGGCATAATTCATGCTCACAATTCAATTCTTATCAAAATGTCATGCATCATTCAATGCATAACATAACATCACAATGCATTTTTCACATCATAGCAATTCACAATTTGGAAATTCAAGCATACACACACAAGGCATTTTGCCCATCGCACAACAACTATAAATAAATTAACCACCTTATACTCTTGAAATGCCCTACTTCAATGATGTCCTTCCTCTTTCTCTTGGGTAGGCTCTTGATTCCCTAACACAATCAAAATTTCTCATTAATTTCCAATTCCATTGGAAATTTCCCAAATTTCCAAAATCTCAACAAATTGCAATTAACCCTAATCAAGTACCAATTTAACTTACCCATGGCTCATATAGGTTAGAAAACTCAACATCTAGCTTAGAAACCCAAAAATCCTATGGATCTTACCATCTTCTTCTTCCTCCAAGCATTCCCAACACAAACCCCTTTCTCTCTCTAGAACTCCTTCATCTCAACACAACAACCCATTTCTTCCTACTAAAGCAAGAAAAAGGAGTAGAACTTACCTTGAAAGCCTTGATTTCTTCATCTTTCCACGATTTTTCTCCTTTTCCCTAGCCTTTTTCGATTTTTCTTCTCCTTTCTTCTCTCCCTCACGTTTTCTCTCTTCCTTTCTAGGGCTTCCACGACAACTCCTTTTCTCTTCTTCTAATTTTTGCCTCTTTGCTCTTCCTTAACTTCCCATTATACCCCTCACTCACTTGGGCTTTCCAAGTTTGCCCTTGCTTTGTCTTATATGGCCCTACTAACCACTTAGGCCAACTTAATTCTAACTTACTCCTAACCTTCATTCTAATTTCAATTTCTAATTCTTCCCTAAAATTTCTAATTAATGGCCCAATTCTAAAATTAAAAAAATTAAACCAACATACAAACATAAACAACTATTTAAGAATTTATAAGAAATTCAGAAAATTCAAGGCCCAACAATACATCTCCTTTTTCTATGACAAAAATTTAAGAGTTATCAGTGAACTTCACCTAATAATGATAGGATTTGTCCAATTCTAATAACATAGATTGATCTCCATATATGTGAATGCTATAGACAGTAGGAGAAAATTTGATCTAGCAATTCCTTATGATGACAAAAAATCAACAAATATATGTCTCCTCTATTTTCTACGTAATTAGATTTTTCTCCCTCTTCTTTATCATCAAGTAGCTTATGTTAGAGTAGTTCCCTAAAGGTAATTGCCTTTAGTTCATTTTGTAAAAATTTATGTACATACTTTATTTTCAATAATAAAGAAAGACATGTTTCATTAATTTGGCGTTCATTATTTATAAATTGATATTGATCTATAAGAAAATTAATGAAGTCCATGATATGTGACATAATATGAAGGAAATCATGATGTGATTAGACTACTGAGATTCCTATCATGTGAAATTATGTCGATATCTAAATTATACCTAGTCATAGGATTAATGAGACTAGACATCGTTAATTCAGATAAACTAGCATATGTCAAACTTCTTGATTTAATCAAGCAGTGGACCTCAGAAAGTTTAAACATGAGATGTTTAGAATTGAGATGTGGATGCTTACTAGAGGTAGTAAGTACATTGGATGACCTACCATAAGATCATCACATGGATGTCCTATTCTAATGTCTGTGATAATCTCATCATAGCAATGATGCAAGTATCCTTAAACAGGTACTCAAGGATATCTAGGATACTGATTTTTTGCTTTGACTCCATTGGTTGTTGCCTTACAAAGGTTGCTCATAGGGTGGGGATTGGGTACAACTTGAGGTATTCAAAGGTAATTGTATAGCCAATAGAGGATTTACCACTTCTGTGATAGCAGAAGATGATAACCAAGGCCTCTTATTAGGGTCATTACCTGGAAATCTCTGGCTAGAGTACATGTTTTATAAAGAATGTCTTCATTAACATATAAAGTAGTGATTCCTAGGATGAGAACTAATATCACTTGGGCTAAATTTGACACAGTCAGTTTAATGAGAGTTGATACTTTTCCCATACTCATAACCAAGTGAGGTATAGCATGGTGAAATGATGAATTACGCAACAATTATCTATGGGAGGGTTCGTGAGATGGTTAGTGATGATCATGGGTTTGTTTATCAAACCACTTACTTTCTGGTCAATTAGGGCTCACGATGTATTGCTAGACACCGCTCATGACTTGCTTGGATTAAGTATTAATCTAAGTGACCAACGTAACTGGGAACCTAATAGATCACACACATAAGAGTGACTCGGAGGATTTGTAAAATGGTTTTGGATAAAGATCCATTATATGAAAAGCAATAGAACCAAATGGATTCTAATGAGATCGGGATATGTCCCAATGAGATTGCAACATCGATATTGCTAAAACAGTTCTCTAGTGTTTCTTTCACACCCAGGACCTACTAGGATCGATCTTATTGTGATTGGACCACCTCAGCATTTATATATATATATACATATAAGATATGTGCAAGGTGGAAGATGAGAGAGGCTTCTTTAAAGTTATGCATTTGTTGTCTTTAAATGATAAAATACAAAAATAATAAAAGAAAAAAACAAAGAGCAAGCAAAATGATGATAATCATGAAAATGGTTAACTAAGCAATCTTCACGATTCTCACCTTATTCTCCTCATCTTTCTCATCTTCTTCCTCTTCATCCTTTTTCACAATTTGCTCTCCATAGAAGAAAGAAGAGAGCTAGAACTCTTGTCTTTGTTCTAGCCTTTTTTGGATCAAAGAGTTCGATTTGGTTAGTTTCTTCGTTCTTAGTGTGGATATCGTTAGAGACGTTCTATTTTAGTCATTGTGGTTTACGACAACCCAACGAGTAGAAGATCGAAGAAAGAAGGAGACTACACACAAGGTACATGGTTATTGGGTAAACCTAAGGTCATTTTTAATAATGTCAAATATCGACCCACTAGGATACTTTGTCATAATTTATCTTGGATTCGTATTAAGGGCTATGGATTCTTTAAAACAAGTGGGAGTTAGATGCATGTCATGCAAATCCTTATGATCATAAATGTATTTATATTCTAACATTCTTTCTCCTTTCACATTTAGGTTGAATGAAGATATCTTCTAGTATGAATTTGCACTCACTTATGGATTCTAGTAAATTAAATGGACCTAATTTTCTTGATTGGCTAAGAAATCTAAGAATTGTTCTCAGATATGAGGAGCTAGGCTATGCCTTAGATGTTCCACTTCCAAATCCCCCTATTGTTGATGCTTCTGATGAGAATCAGACAGCATATCGTAAGCATCTCAAAGATAGTAACTTGGCTACTTGCATTATGTTAGCCTCTATATCACCAGAGCTATAGATAAACCATTAGTTTATGGATGCTAATACTATAGTGTTTCATCTTAGAGAGCTTTTTGATAAGCAAGCTCGGTCTGAAAGGTTCGAGACCTCGAGGTTGCTCTTTATGACTAAGATGACTCTGGGGACATTTGTAGTATAGTATGCACTGAAGATGAATGGTTATACTGTTGGCCCCTGAATTTTTTTATTTAATTAAGTATGTCTAAATTATCTTGAGGTATTGTCTATATTATTTTGAGGTTTTAGCTCTTAAGAAATGGAAATTAAATGAGGGATTAGTTTAAATTAGAATTGAATTAGTTGTTAGAAATTGAAAGGAATAAAGTGGCTTGAGGGTAATTTGGGAAGTTTACATATGTTCTTTGAGTTAAGGCTTTGAAGGAGGAACTCTTTAGTCTTTAATGTAGTCTTTAAAAATGAAAAATAATTGAAGAAAGTGATGGGTTGCGTGGGTGAAGAGGAAGCAATAGGAAATTGTTAAGTTTTATGAAGGGATGGCCAAAACTACGTAGTTTTAGGAGTAGGGCTTAGGTTTTTGATTTAAAAGGCATGTGTTAGGTTTGAGAAAGAAGAAACACAAAAATTCCAAAGAGAAAGAAGAGAGGGAGAGTTTCGTATAGAAGAAGAAGAAGAAGAGAAGAAGAAGAAGAAGAAGAAGAAGAAGAAGAAGAAGAGAAGGAGCTTAGGTTTCTATGCCTTAGAAAGGAAGATTGAAGAGTTTCTTTAAGAAGAAAAGGGAAGAGAAAGAGTTTTAGTCATCCTTGGAAGCAAAAACCCAATTTCGTGGGTCTCTCTTTAAGGTAAGAGAGAAGTGAAATCTTTTGGTATTATAGATAGATTTAGGTGTGAATGGCTTAGGATATTTATGGGTAAGGTTAGTTAGGTTCTTTCCATGCTTGTATGTCCTTAGAAATGGCAAATTTTGGGATCTTACGTTGATGTTGGATGTGTTTGATGAAGGTGAATTAAGGCAATTAGAGGAAGAAGAAAGGCCAATTGACCAAATTCAAGGCTAAAGGATTAAGGTGGGTGATAATTTAATAGTTGAGTTAATAAGCTACTTAAAATTCTTTGAAATAAATGTCATATAATGTTTTCCTATGGTTTCCCAATTTTAAATAAATTGCTAATTGTGATAGTT
>JANTNU010498193.1:0-11281 GCA_024752395.1 Erythroxylum havanense
CAAATGTAACATTAATTTCCAATTCACTAATTTAATCTATCAAACTAAAATTCAATACATAAATCGCACACAATCACATAATCACATCATAAACATTTAAAATCTTTCATACCCTGGAATAAATCAATTGAGTGTATAAACTATCTTTACAATGCCTCTAAAATATGATTCATATATGTATGCGAATGTGATTCTTACAAATGAAATACACTTCATATATTCTCATATGATATGACTCATAGGGATTTATTTAGCAGATTAATTCCTAAGTGTAGAAACGAACTATTAAATATCTAATATTATATCCATCTATATATCGATCATGTTGATTTTGAGACAATGGCTTAGTGAGAGGATCTACAAGATTCTTTTTAGTGGGAACTCGCTCCAATGCTATATCTTTCCATTCCACTATCTTTTTGATCAAATGAAACCTCCTGAGTATATATTTAGACCATTGATGAGATCTTAGTTCCTTTTCCTGCGCAATAGCATCATTGTTGTGACATTACAATACTATAGGCTCAACAATGCTAGGAACCACTATAAGTTCAATGATGAACTTCTTAAACCAAATTGCTTACTTTACTGCCTCTAACACAGAAATATACTCTACCTTGGTCATAGAATCCGCAATGGCTGGTAGTTTGAAACTCTTCCAACTTACCACACCACCATTTAGAGTGAAGATGTACCCTGACTGTGATCTACTATCATATAAATCTGATTGAAAACTAGCATCTGAATACCCCTGAACTCTCATTTCAGCTCCTCCATAGACAAGAAAAACATCTTTAGTCCTTCTTAAATACTTTAAGATTTTTTCATAGTCGTCCAGTGACACTCACCTAAATTGACGTAAAACCTGCTCGTTATGCTCAAAGCATAAGAGACATCTGGTCTAGTGCACAACATCACATATATGATTGATCCAATTATCAGAGCATATGGAACACAATCCATTTTATGTCTCTCTTCTCGTGTCTTAAGACATATACTTTATGAGAGAGAAATCCCATACAATATGGGTGTAATTCTCTATGATAAACCTCTTTAGAACTTTGTTTATGTACGTAGATTAGGATAGCCCAAGAAACCTCTTTAATCTATCTCTATATATTTTTATTCCAGGAATAGAGGCTACTTTTCCCATATCCTTCATAGAGCAAGTTCTTGGATAACTAAATCTTTACAAAATGGAGCATTGGTATGTTATTTCTAATTAGTAATATTTCATCCACATATAGCACTACGAAACGACTGCACTCTCACTAACCTTCTTATAGATAAATGGTTCATTCGTATTTTGATAAAATTAAACTCTTTGATTTTCTCATCAAAATTGATATTCCAACTACATGACACTTACTTAAATATATAAATAGAATTTTGCAACTTGCATACTTGATTAGCAAATGTCTTTAATTCAAAACCCTCAGGTTATATCATATACACATCCTCCAATAAATTCCCATTGAGAAGTGTTGGTTTCCCATCCAACTGCCATACTTAATAATAATGATATGGGCCATAACTGACAAAATCCTTATAGATTTTAGCATAGCTATTGGCGAAAAGGTTTCATCAAAATCAACTCCTTATTTTTATTTATAACCTTAAGTCACTATACTTGCTTTGTATATAGGTGTATTACCATCCATGTTAGTTTTTCTCTTAAAAACCCACTTGCATCTAATAGGTACAATACCATCAGGTGAATCCACCAAAGTCTATTCTTGATTAATGTACATGGATCCTATTTCAGATCTCATATGTTTATGTCATTTTAAAGAATCAACATCAGATATTTCTTCTTTAAAACTAGTAGGCTCATTATGTATGAGCGATTCATTATCCTTCCCTTTTAATATATAAATCTAATCTAATGGGGAATGACATATCCTACTAGTACATCATGGACCATGTGTTGTACATCATATGTATTAACTTGATGTTCTTATTCCATTTGGATATGAATTTGTGCTCTTAAACTTCTCTAAGTTCTACCTCACTCTGACTACTTTCTTTGAGAATAAATTATCTTTATAAAAATGTAGCATGTCTTCAGACAAATACCTTTTGCTTAAGAGGATGGTAAAATTGATATTTGATACCCTCTTTTGGATACCCCACAAATTTGCATTTATCTGATTTAGCCTTATGCTTATCAAATATTGCACTGTTCACATAAGCGTCACATCTCTAACCTTAGTCTTCTACTAGTCCATATCTTATATTGTGTCTTGTCAACCGATTTGGATGAAACTTTACTTAGAACGTAAGCAATAATTTTAATGGCATATCCCCAAAAAGAGACAGGAAGGATTGTATGACTCATTATGAAACATACCATATCTAATTTAGTACAATTCTTCCTCTTAGATACTCCAGTATGTTATGGAGTTCTGGGAGGAGTCCATTGTGAGAGAATCACATTCTCTTTTAAGTAACTAAAAACTCATGTTCTAAGTATTCACCATCTTGATCTGATTTAAGTGCTATGATTGAATTATCTTATATTTTCTTATGCATTTCAATGTCTTTTCAATCCTATTGTTGTGTTTAAATACTTAATTTGTGTTCATTTTATGTTTACGTATAGATTAAAGGATTGACCACAATATATGTGAAAAGGAAGAAGAATCACTCACTCACAAAATCCATGCAAGATAGTGATTTAATTGACAACATATTTAATGGACAACACACATTGGAGGCATAAGGAAGTAGAAATTCATCACTTACGTGCATGTTTTTGTATGTAAGAATGTGATTTAATGGCAACACATCAGAGGATGATGGATGGTAGAGATTAATGGATAAACGAGCAGTCAACGCCAAAGAAGCAAAACGGCAGCAGGAATGATAAAACGAAGTCGTAAGAGTATGCATGAGCTATGCATGGTTCTTCATATGAATTAAACGTACCAAGGCTGGATAGTGGGAAGGAGCAAGGAGTGACAGCCCAGCAACCAAAATGCAAGTGCATTAAAGGAAAAACACTATCGTTGGCCAGTAGCAAAACGTAGCAGCAGTCCAAGCCAAGGCACCAAAACGCACAATCTAAAGGAAAGAAACGCAGATGTTTTTGAAGGGTAGGAGAGCAGGTTTTAAAAGCACTGTAGATGGACCGAAAATTATTTCATAAAATCAAGACGCATGGAAAGAAAACGACGTAGCACACAAAGCACACTAAGGACGAAACGACGCAACAGCAGACATAGGGAGCCTTTTAAACAAAAATGCAGACGTTTAATAGAGGCATCTACTTTAAAAGAAGAGTGAATAGTAAATTAGACCACAATGTTAATTCATCACATCAGTGAATAGTAGCATGGTTGAAGATAGCAGTAGCAAATAAAGAGAGGCAGGCGTGGAAAAATGCGTGAACACTGTAGGTGGACGAGAAACTAATTCATAAAATTATAGAACAACAGTGTGGGATAGGGTAGAAGAAAAAGATCACAACCTCAACATACCTGTTGGGAGATAAGGAGCAGAAAATAGCAGTACAGCGAGAACAAAATGCCAACAAAAGAAGACAACAAATTTAGGCCAACATGCAAGCAACGTTTGTGTGTTTCATGCACTCTCACACGTTGAACATAAACGACAAAACAGCAACTGGAGGCATGAACCAAAACGCAGTGTAGGAGGATAAGGCAGAAGGTGAAACGCAGACGTTCAATATGCAGTGCAGATGTGTTTTAATTAAAAAGCACAGTAACGAGTAGCGTGAACAGTATAGGTAGACCAACAAATAAATGGGATAAATAGAACGGTAGCAGGGTAGAGAAAAGAAGAAAAAAAAGAGGGGAGAGCAGTAACGGTAGTGTGGAAAAGAGCAGAAAAATGATGGTTACAACTTCAACGCTTTTTAGCAAGGTGGCAGCTTGGAACTAGCTTTCCAAGGGAGGCTCTCCACTGTAAAGACAGCTACAACATTTTCTTCACTTCATTTTGCCTTAGCTTTTCAATAGTTTTTAGCTATAGTCAGTTGTTCATTCATTATTTTCCATAAGTAGCTATTTTCTTTTAGTTTCATTGCTTTATTTCCACACATCCAAATCTCTTAATATTCATTCCATTTGTTTACAGCTTGATTAGTGTTAATCACATTTTTACATGTTCTAGGATATTTAAAATGAATGTTTCATGGATTTTATAGTTGAAATTCATGAATTTTGTAAGGAACCATTATGTTAGATTAATGAATATTTATTCCTTCATTTTTCCAACTTTAATCTTATTTGTTTAAGTTTATTTATGTGGTTTTTTTCATATATGAAATTATTGGGTATTTGAATGTTTAATAGTTTATGTTATGAGTTTTTGCTTATTTGTGATGCTTTTGATTGATTTGTGCTTAATAGTTAGGATTTAAGTATGTTTTTAGATTCATGATCAATTAATTTAGGTTTTTGTGCAAGTTATGTGTGTTGGAATCTTCATTTTGAGGCAATTAGTTTAGAGTTAGTAATTTAAGGTATGATTAGTTATTTGTTAACATAAAGAGTTTTGGTTTCTATTAAATTAGTGTTGAATTTCAATTTTTATCAATTAGTTTAGACAAATTGTAGCCTTGGTTTTATTTAACTAAGTATAGGTTTTGTTTATTTAATGTCTATTTTGCTTAATATGAACATGTGTGGCTAGATTACTTGGGGGTTTGGAGATATTATAAGGATGAAGGGATGGAAATTGTGAGAATGAAGTTGAATTTGTCTTAAATTGGTGCTTGTAGGTCTAGGTTGGTTTGGGATCTAGGATAAATGCCATGAATTAGCAATTGTTTATACGCTTGATCACCCTTTAGGTAACTTTATAATCCGAAGACTAGGGATAAGCGTGTGATATGCAATAGTCCATAGTGATTCTTGGAAGTAGCAATAGGCTAGTTGAATTTTTTAGGATACTTAATCAACTAATCTAGGATCCCATACCTTTAAGTTACACCTTCCAAGCTTATGAGTAGGTGACCTAAGTTAGTTGTTCTTTAATACCTAAGGCATCTTCGCTATTGAACTTAGAGAGCCTATTATAGGTTATAGTGGAGATTGGGGCATTTCTAGAGCTTATTAGTTTTGCCTATTTTAAAGAAATTAAGGGTTCGAGAGCTTAATCTAGTCCATAGGCTAACATAATGATGAGAGTACCTTTTATTTAGATTCAATGATCAATGAACATCCCAGAATCCTGAAGATATATCCAACCCACTTCTTTACCATTTTTATTAGTATTTTCTAAATTCACTTTATGTTTGTCTTTTTGTTTACGTTCTTTGCATCTTATCTGTCTCGTTTCATCATTTCAAGGTGTTTTGTTTTCTTTTGTTTGCAACATTTGAAATAGCATTTGCATCCCAGCTCTCCATTTACTGCATAGTTTGGAACTTAGGAATTTATTATTTGGTAGTTAGCGACAGACTATCACTAAGTGTCTTAATACTTTTTCTAGTTTGTTTATCAACCTCAAGTCTATATTCTTTGAATTTTTTAAATGATTCAGACTGTTATTCATTAAGAACACATAACTATATCTAGAATGATCATCTGTGAATATAATGAAATATGATAATCCACCTCTAACAAAAGTAAACATAGGGCCACACACATCTGAATATATAAGCTCTAGAAAATCATTGGCAAGTTCTTCCTTTCCACTAAATGGTAGTTTAGTCATTTTTCCAACAAACAAGATTCACAAGTTTCATATGATTCATAATCAAAATGATCAAAATATCCTTCTTATGTAACTTTGTGATTCTAGTTTCTTTGATATGACCTAATTGATAATGCCATAAATAAGATAGATTTTGGTCACTTAACTTTCTTTTCTTGCTATTTATGTTAAGAATTGGCATTTTAAGATCTAAGTCAAATAAACCATTTGTAACTATATTCATAATAGACATCATCTTTATAAAAAGAACAACTCTTATTCTTAATAATAAGGACAAAACCATTTAAATCTAAATAAAAAATCAAAATTATGTTTCTAGTAATAACTGAACATAATAACAATTATTTAGTTCTAATTATAGGCCAGAAGCAAAAGCTCTACTACAAGTTTCTATAGCTAATGCAACAATTCTTACTCTATTGCCTACTCGTAAGTCCACTTCACCTTTTCTCAACAATCTAATCCATGGTAACATCTATACGTTATTATAAATATGAGAACCACGCCCATTACTTAACACCCAAGAATCTAGAACAGAAGTAGAAAGATTGATCTCAATCATAAACATACCTGAAGAATCATCTTCCTTAAGCTTCTTATCTTTTAGGGTAGCAAGATAAGCTGGGCAGTTCCTCTTCCAATATCCATTGACCTTATAGTGAAAACATGTGCCCTTGTCAGTGCTCGTCTTCTTGACACCACATTTTGGCTTTACTACTCTAACAAAAGCCTTCTATTTCTTGATGTTATTCTTCTTAAAGCTTTTTCTTGCTCTTGGAAGAATCCACAACAAGATTAGAACTCGACTCCTTCTTAAGGCACCCCTCTGCAGTTTTGAACATATTCTACATTTTAGGGAATGGCATATC
The DNA here is from genome assembly GCA_024752395.1 of Erythroxylum havanense. Lineage (NCBI taxonomy): Eukaryota > Viridiplantae > Streptophyta > Magnoliopsida > Malpighiales > Erythroxylaceae > Erythroxylum > Erythroxylum havanense. The sequence goes on from JANTNU010498193.1 coordinate 6,552, forward strand.
CTTTTGACTCATGTGGAAGTTCATAACAGACTATCAAAAGCTCGAACTAAGACTTCAACACCAAATCAGCGCTCAACCCATAATTCATGACAAAACCTAATTGGGTTAATTTTTCATTATGACAAAACCTAATTAGGTTAATTTTTCAATATACCCAATCATATGCAACAAGTTAGAGAATTGATGCCTCTCCACCCTGATTTGTGAACCAAACGACTCCTTAAGATGCAAAAGTATAACAGGAGTATCCATGTTCTCATGCTATATCTTAGGCTCTAGAGATATACTGGCTAACATCACAAATGTAGCTCGTTAAACATCATCAATATAATGTTGATATTTCTCCTAAGCTTCATCAGTTGCATCTGAACTAGGCTCTGGTAGAACAACACTGTCAAGAACATATAACTTCTTTTCTCGCCTGAGAATAATTCTCAAGTTGCGATACCAATCCAAGAAGTTAGGTGAAGTTAGCTAGTTAGCATCTATGATGCTCCTCAACATTAGATTGGTACCCAACTACTGATTCAATAACTGAAAGACATAAAAAGAGCAAGTATTAGTTTATACCATAAAATCAAATAAAATATAGACTTTAGTAAATATTTGATTATTCCCATTATTTTATTCAAAATAATAACCCTCACTATTAAATTGAGAAATTATTAAAGAATTTCCTAATACACTAGGATCACCTTCAAAAATAGTTGATTTTGAGTTTGTTCAACAAAATCAACTAAATTTAAATTAGGTAGATAACAACTTTATCAATCACATCTTATGTGACTCTTAGATCTATTAGGTGCCAACTCTTTGTCAAAATATATCGTATATATTATTCCTAACCCTACTTCTAAATCCACATAATCATGAGTTTGCACATCAAAATTATACAAATTTAGTTAAGTAGGACCCATTAATTTAAGATAAAATATGTTTAGTTTAAAATAACCTTGAGTTTGCTCACAAACCATACAATAAACAAAATTATGATTTTATTCTTAAATAATAGAATATTCTTAAATAATAGAATACAACTTTCACATTTTTAACATGTACTTAATATTTAATTGAGGGATTTAAAATTTCAAAAAAAGTTTAGTCTCATCAAAATAGTTTAATCTTATTATATTTATAACTTCTAACATAATCTAATTATGAAAGAAATCCTTTAAAACCTACTTGATTCTAATTATTGATTTGATAAATAATTTAATTTAATAATTCAAATTCTTGAAAAAAGAATACAAAATTCCAAAATATTCCAAATAATGATTATCCTTTGAAAACAAATTTCTAATATTTAGAAAAAAACACTTTTTCAATTTTGTTAGAAATATAAACCAATTTAATATCCATTAAATTAACTTAATTAAAATTAAGACTTTAAAAATAAATAAAAAAGTAGGTGGGACTATCTGGCATGTGCAGTTTTCTGCTGAGTCGTGTGAATGCTCAGTCAACTTGGGATGTTGATTGACGAGGGTAGCCCGTGTAGCACATGCACCAAAAGCGCCTACGTCAGACGAACCTCTCTTATGTGGGACGCGCGTAAGCATTTTCATAATTAGGGTTCTAGTTTTTCCTAGTCCCTGTCTTTCCTTTACTGCCTTCCCACGTCACCGAGTGACTAAACTTCCTGCTTCCAGTTTGCAAAATGTTGTGTGTTGGTGACCATTGCCCCACCATCCGTCTTCAGTTGTGGCTGGAACACCACCTTTCACTGGTGGCAATTCACCATTGGTTTCAAGACATCACAAGTGATGGCTAGCTGTCGGTGGGCAACTCACCATTGACGATTCGCCACTAGCTCAATCTCTCACCAGCGGTGGTGCATTGTCGCTGGTGATTATCTAGTAAACTCACAAAAATAAAAAAAACACAAGGGCAATATACACAAATTCAATTTCCAAAACAAAAACAACCAAGATAAATATAAGCGAGATATTCATTCTAATTTCTCTTCAGAGTAATTAGTTTTCTAGAAAAAAATAATCAAATGAACCATTCATGGCATAAGCAGACGAGAAAAACAAAGTCAACTTCCATAAACATATTTCTAGAAGAAAGAAAAACGAGATGTAGTGTACAATTTTCCATAACGCCAGTTTCGATTTTAATTAAATCATAAACTTAATTTAATTAAAACAATATTTAAAGCCTTAATTTTTTATCAAATTAATAACATTTAAGCATTCGATTCAATTTAAACAATTAAAGGAGGCTTGGATGCCACTGTTGGTAACCAACCGTGATCGAATCACAGGCACAACAAAAAAGTAATATTTTACAATTTTTTACCAGATATGATAATTTAATAACTTGAAAAATTAAACTCAAATTATAAAATATGAAATTGTAAGTGATTCAATTTTTTTTGTTGAAACCCTTTTGAAACCTTTTTGATGTGTCAACCATGAGTTATTCATGTGTCTAGCTTCTAACTATATCTACAGAGCAGTATCTCAACTTTTGAGAGGAATGAAGTTGGAGTGCTAGCTCCTTATGCTTATTTCTATTTATAGGCAAAGGGAGTTTTTAATTTCTATTAAAATTAAATACCTTAATTGTAATTGAAATCGAACTCTAACTCTAATTATAATTAATTTAATCTTAATAAAATCAAATATCTCATATTTAATCCCTAAAGTTCCTCAAACTTTATAATTAAGTCCAACTTAATTGAAATTGATTTTTCTCTTTTAAACTACTTTTTAAGTGTGATTTATAGGTTCCTAATAGATTGACAATAATTATAAATTTTAATTTTAATTCAAAATTAGAATTAGATAAATTAAAATTACTTTTAATTTATCTTTATTTCTTCAATTAAATAATTTATAATCATATATCGAGATTGACGTGCAACAATATGTCCTAACCACCCAAATATCAAGAATCTCAAAATGGTTTGACTTAACCTGTTCATGCATGATTATGATATATAATTTAATCCTTTTGTCATCCATTGTTTTTTTTTTTTAAGAAAGTAATTGTCATCCATTGTTACAATTAGATAGAGTATGAATATATTGTTTACTCTTTTGTATCAAATAATATTCGCTCTTGATTATTAATAATTGATTTATAATTGATATTTAAAAACACTATTTCAAATGTCAACTCACTATTGCCAAAGAATTCCTTAACTCACTACTAATAAAAAATAATGGAACATTCTCTCTAATTACTTTAGAATGGCAAATCCTTTATTGACTTATTTAACTATCTCCATATGTTTCACACTGCATCCAAGTACTACCGATTGAATTTTTCTAAGATAGTTCATAAGTAGCATCAAAACACTGTAATTTCTATATAAGATACCTTTGTAATTTCAAGTCTAAGGATCAATTATACAACCATCATTATGAGGAAATCAATAGATACAAAAGTAATATTGTTGGACCTCGTTTCCAGAGCCCAACTCGGAGATCAAAATACGTGAGCTCATTCCCATGAAAATCTCCTTAGGGTAATTCTAATAACAAAATTTTACATAACCATTATCGGCTCAACTTCATGCTCTGTTACCAAAACGGTTGGGTCTTGATTTTGTGGAGCGTAACTCTTGAAACTCATGTAACACTGTGAGCGTCTTACTGTCGAAAACCCTTCATTTAGAAGGAAAAATCCTTCAAAAGCAATCAGTGGGTTTCGCCGCGAAGCCCGCGACGAACTGCTTGTTTCACTGGGACAAACACACACAAGAAAATCCCTTGGCCCTTCGGGAATTTTACGCCGCGCAAACCTGAGATTTTATTTTCACCACGGCTAAGATAACCAGAAATTCACACCGAATTTCCTACCATCTTTCCTAACCTTAAATTCAGTCTAAGTTGTCTCAAATTCACTTCCTCTGATGCAGTATCATTTCATAACAATTCAACTATCAATATTATCTCATCATACTCTCCAATCTCTACTCATTTAATTCCTTACTTACAACTAATTCTTATCATTCACAAACTTTTATCATTCCCTTTTTCATAACACATCTCACTTGTGTGTGATGACTATTCATGTTCAAAATTTATCATCTCAAATCGATATCTTTTTTTAGTATACTTAAGTTCAATTCAAGCTCGTCCATATGCAAATTCATATTCCCACTCAACATTATCCATGCATAATTCACGATTCATTAATATCAAAAGATAAGAGTTCTTACAAAGCGGTAATGACATTTCAAACCACAATACATCGATGTCTCAAAACTCCAAAATACATAAGATACTTGAACAATAATTCTTGAAATGCAACTAAACCTTATGGTTACATAATCTAGCTTTAAATACAAAAATTGCATAACTCGAAGCGATGCCTTGACTCTTGATCACTCGATCTTATTTTCTTCACCTGAGGATGTGACGGAAGGGGGGTGGGTGAGCTTAAAAACTTGTAGGTAACAAGTTTATAACGGAGAATAAACAAAGATCATTGAAATTTCATTTGTTATAGAAATTTCATATTGAATGCATAAAACTCATAGTTTTCAACTTCTCAACCAAATTTGTAATTTCAACTCAAAATTCATAGTTAAAGGAATATCATCACACAAACATAACACTCAATTATGCAACATTCCTGACAATTCAAAGATGCAATGCATAAACAAATGACTCGAGGGTTCTAACAGAATGGTGAAACCGAAGTTTACACCATGAACAGAATGAGTCTATTTCGGAGATCATATTCCACAAGCGAGCAGCCAGGAGAAGGCTCTTGTC
>JANTNU010499002.1:0-11273 GCA_024752395.1 Erythroxylum havanense
CCCCCCCTCTCTTTTTGTAGAAGTTCTTAGAGTTGGAGTTGATGAACCAATCTTATTATTAATACTTTCAATTTCTTGATTGATAGTAAAGTCTAAAAAATTTTTATCATCAAGATCGATATCAACTAGGCTTTCTCTAGACAGTGTATAAGCATCATTTAGTATAAAACCTAAAGACGGTGCCCAAACTCCTTCCTATGTAGCTGCAACATCTTTAAATAAAATATTCAATTGCTCAATATGTTTCAAACATTTAGTTCAAAATTTGGTAGCCTTGGCATTTTCCTACAATAATATTATTTAAGTTATTAAACTATCAAGTAACATTAGAACATTATAAATCTAAAGCTTAAATACTTACCTTCAATTTCTTTTCCCACCATTCATCACTTGCATTAATAGTTTGATTAGTAGGATCCCATCCTAGTCCAATTTCTTTACTTACTAAATTTGTCCAAAGCTGCCAATCCTTCTTTAATCCATCTCATTTATTCTTAAATTGTTTGTATTTATAATTCTTCTTAGTTTCATGAGCAAACTTTAAACCTATATTTTTCAATCCAATCTTGTTAAGGTGACCATTTTGGTCGATTTACAACTAATGTCTCTTCCACAAAAATTTTGATTAGAGTTTCAAGAGTTCTATCATTCCACTCCACTTTAACCCTTTTTTTTCAATTTACCCTCACCTTGAATCTCTTGACTTGGATTTGAAATTTTCTATCAACAACAAATGATCCAAAAAATAAAGTCCTCACTGCATATAACAATTAATTTAGCAAGTATAAGAATGACATAGACAAAAGCATAATAAGCGTTAAATATTTTTGTGAACTCAGTATTAAAAGCATAACAAGAATGACATAGACAAGATATTATGATAGGAAGGAGATAACTAACTTTGACCTAGAAAATGGAGAAACTCAGAGTGTTGAAGCTATTGGATTGATTAAGCATCTAAGCAAGCTAATTATGAGGGTTCTATCACTACCCTTTAATATTCAATAACTCGTAGCTGTAGTATAACTCCCATTTCACAACTTAAAATCTTTCAAGCTTTTGACACTAGGAAAAAAACCTATTTGGGAGTTTCTAAGACTTTGGGCACTATAATGTTGTCACATTCTAAATATGATAGCCAGTTATGAAGGTTCTATCACTACCCTTCAATATTCTCATACATGCATGTAGTTGAGTTCAAAATTACGAACTAGCTGAGAACTTAATGATGCAGGTTAGACATTATCTTTTGTCCTTTGTGGTTGTCAAAGTCTATTATCTTATGCATGTTATCCTATGACATAAGAATATAACTCCTTAAAATTGCCATGTACGGTAACTGTATATCTTACATGTTGGCAAAGTTTATCCTCATATTCATAGCAATCAAAATTGGTAGTTAGGATGTAGGTCCAAAGGCTAGAGTAGAAGTCAAATAAATCAACCTTGGAAATAAATCAAACACAAATTTACTAGAAGTAGAAGTCAAATAACTCAACAACATTTTACAATTAGATCTTATGAAGCATAGCTCTTTACAACCTGTATAATTAGGAAGGAATGTAAATAAAATGAGGCACGTGACGTCACCAGTTATAATTGCACTAAAGATTTTGCATGGATGTTCACATTCGCAGTAGGACAAAAAGATGATTCAAATAACATAATTGAATAAATTCTAGCATAGACACATGCAAAATTCCATTAAAAAGTCTCTGAGAGGTACCTTTAACTTATTTGAAATGCCAGGAACATTCCTCTTTCGGTGAATATAAATAGGAAAACATTGATCACTTAAGTAACTATTTAGGACAGGGATTTGGACAAGGTGGCTTGTTTTGATACTTAGGGAAAAAAATTCTAACATCGACTTGATCTGAAATATCAACCTATACATTTTATATGTTTTTCCATTTATAGCTCCATCCTTTCAGAGATTTTTCTTTCATAACTTCATTGTTATATGTGAAAGTAATAAGCTGTCATACCATGGAAAGTAAATGTAAAGGAGAAAGGTGCATACAAGGTTTAACGTGATTCAGCAGTAAGACCAAACTTTCTTCTATACCCCAACATTGGCATAGCCTATGTAGTATCATAAGAATGTGTAACTTTCTACTTCATTGTCGTAAACAAGCTATTAAGGACCTATAAAAATATAACATTCCTTTTGCACCACTATAATGGAGAAATTCTTCCTCCCACTTGATGCCAACTTGAAATTTAAGCATGAAAACTTATTATAAGCAAGCCAAGGGAAACCCATCCGCCCTCGTAGACCCCATCATCACTAAAATTAATAATGGTTGTATTTAATTCTCCTATCACATGAGCAAGGACACCACTACCAGTGATCTACATATAGGTAATCCTGAGCTTACAATAGACAAATTTTAAGATATTAGGGTAGTGTTTCCATCACGATTCAACCCATGGGGAAGATGGCGTTGGAACTAGTAACGATGGGAAATATATGGATCTTTACAAAGCAAAAACTCTCGGAATTTCTATGGGTGTTGATTTGAATCCCCACATAGCTTCAACCCATGGGAAAGACGACGTTGGAACTAGTAAAGACGGGGAACTTATGGATCTTGACGAAGAAAAACAAAAGCTTCACAAAGAAAAAAGAAAGCTTAGAAAGAAACTGAAGAAGTTGAATGAAAATCTGATTCGAATATTTAAAAGAAAGAAATCAAGAAAATTAAGTCAAAATAATCAATTACGTAACATCAAAAACCTAAATTCAATTACAAGCCATAGAAACATGCATACCCAATCATACAACCTACTAAGACATAAAATACCATCACAAAATCGAAGCATAATCAAAGAACTCTTAAATTATAAACACCCAAAAGCAAGAACTCGTAATAACATAAAAGAATAAAGTACAAACGTGAATGAGAAGTGGAACCTGTTTCTTAATGTGAGCGCAAATCGCAAAGCAGAGGCAGAGAGAAGAGAGAATGGACCAGATCGTAGAATGAAGACAAAGAGAAGAGAGAGGTTTTTATAAACGTAAATGACGTAAATTATAAACGTTAAAGTCTACTCGAAAAAGCTAAAAAGAGGGATTTTTTAAAAAAATCCAAATTTGAGCTTCTTAAAATACTGTATTTTGGCTTTTAAAAAACCTATTTATATTTAAAAAGTACTTTTAAATTTTACAACCAAACACTCATTTTTCTTAAAAATAGCTTTTGTGGTTGAAAAAAGTGCTTTTTCGCTCTCCAAAAGCTGAACCAAACAGGCACTTAAAGAGAGAAACTCTTTCTTCTTTCTAATATCTTCTTCATTCTTATGTTCATGCTTATGCAACGTATGTTTTCTTCTCATCGGCTAATTGGTTCTCTATTTACCCCTTCTTGATTTTGACTCTTCCATTGTTCTTGGGGATTGCTTCTCCAACTCACTTCCTTCTTGTTCTTCCTTTATTCCTTTCTTCACACGTCCTCAAAGAGACTACTGCATTACAGGTTAGGTGTCTTCACACCCTTTTCCCATTCCTTGGACCTCAAGCAACTTTCCTTAGTCATCAACTCTTCAATATTACTTATTATCTTTTATGCCCATCTAATCTTTACCTATTCCATCTTTACTTTTAACAAAAATGTCCTCCCAAATTTTGCTCCAAAAAACTTTCCTCTTCTTTGTTTTTCCATATAAGAGACTATCATATACTCCTAGTGTTTAACTTCAAAGATTCCTTTCTCCTTTACACCTCAAATACCAGGTCCCTATGAAACTGCTCAGCATAAGGGAACCCTTCGTCACCTACTTTTAACAACTCTAAGCTAGGCATTCCTTACCCATAAGGTGTAAGAACTAATCAATATGTTCTCTTTAGTAGGAAAACCTAGTCTCAAGTTTTAGGGGATTCTTCCCCAATATTAAGTCTTCAATATTGTCCTCCAATATCTATTAAGGGTAGGATGATAGTTGCACCCCCTCCCTAAGTGCTATAGGAAGGAGCTCAGAAGTGGAATGCTACCTTTATTGGATTCTTCATCGATAGGAGACTAGCATTCCTATCCCTCAATGCATAGTTTAGAGCTTAGTAGAAGGATTATGGTCTTCAAAAAGTCTTAATCACTGAGGAGATATCTTCTTGTTCAGATTTGAATCCCCAAACCAAGCTTAAATTTTGCTATAAAAAGGACTTTGACATTATAATTCTAGACTTTTATTCTAGCAAAAGTGGAAACTTAGATTACAACTTGAGATCTTGAAGAAAAAGCACATTCTACTATGAACAAACATATATAATATCCCTCTTAAATGTTGAATGTCTAGAGTCTAATATAATAGTGTATGTATCTTGGTTAAGTTAGAGAGAAAACTTCCTAATGTCGTAACAAATAATAAGACTAGATGAAAACGATAAGATGTTTCAAACTAGGTAAGGTTGTCCTATACTTGGAGACCAGAAATTAGTACCATAACTATAAGAAAAAAAAATTAGAAGCCAATTGGACACAAGTTTTATGAGGATCTATTGCAGATTAATTTGAATAAGAATGGTGTTATCTAAGAAACACTGGAAGAAGGTTAGTAAAATGAACCTATAATATCAATAGAGGAAAGAAACAAGACAATAGGTGAAAAGGTACCAAATCAGGGTAATTGTGTAAACTCAATTTCTATTTTTAAGACCTTACAACTCAAAGCAACTACTAGTACATAATCATTAGAGCCATCAGAAAAGGATGCAACTAAGATACATGGAGGTTCTCCCAAGCACTTAGAAGTATATACTAAGCTTAAAATGGATGAAAGAACTAATAACCCCACAACAACATAAGATTAAGTGACTCAAGTGGAAATCTAAAGTTTCATTACTTGCTTGGAGCATAAGGGGGCAAAATATTCCCATTAAACAAAATGGTATGTTAGAATATATTAAATGTATAAAACCTTATATTATAGGACGAATAAAAACAAACTAATGGAAAATAAATGCAATATAGTGATTTTTTTCAAGAAAGGGTGGAGAATCATTACCAACCATAAGGAACAATTTTATAGAATGGTTCTAACCATTTTGACCATGATAATGTGAAGCTTTTAGATTACAATAGCTTTGATCAACACATTCATTTGAAGACCAGCTGGTTCAAGAAAATGTAAACATGCAAAACAAATTTTTCTATGCTACTAATCAAGTACAATAAAGGAATGTAGAGTCAATTGATGAGGTTGGGATCCAATACTAATTCCCTTTGGATAATCTTGGGGGACTTCAACACCATTCTAAATTCAACAAAGGCTAAAGGGAATATGAGATTAAGAAGTAATAACAAGGATTTGGAGGATTTCTTTGCACAATTTTAAATGATAGACTTAAGAAAGAATAGATGTTTCTTCACCTAGTCGAATAAATAAGAAGGGAATTGAATTATTCAAAAAGAATTGGATAGCGCCATTTTTAATGCCTCTTGGCTATTTCTATTATAGATTAGTATAATTTTTTTTATAATACTTTATTATCATATTACTCCTCTAATAAAACTTATACAGGAAAGGAAAAAGAAAGCTTTTCTTTTAGATTTACAATCACTTGTATGTGGAAGATTTGAGATAGTAACATGAATTGGACTTGAAGGAAGTTTCTAGGTCTTATATACATTTTTCAAAAGAATATGCAACAAATAAAGAAAGAGTTGAAGAAGTTATATGGTTGCATTTTTAGGATTGTAAAGGAAACTAAAGAGGAGCATTCAAGAGTGGAGGATCTTCTTTATTCTAGTCTGAGAGATGGTAGTCTTAAGGCACTGGAAACTAAGGTAATTGAATCTCAGAATCAAGCAGTACATATCAATTATACATTACTTAAGCAAAGATCAAAGATATTATGATAAAAGAGGGGGAAAGATTCTTTAACTTCTACTTTAGGGATGCTTTGGCTAGAAACTACATAAACATAATAAGTTCCCTAACTAATACTGAAGGTGTTTAGATTAATAATCAAGAAAAAATAAAGGAGGAAGCTTTCAACTATTTATAACAACTCATGCTTCCTAGAAAATAGTTACTTATTCTCCTACATCATCGTAAGGTATTGTTAAGGAGTAATTATCCCTATAGGAAAAGTAGTTTTTAAGCTCTCTTTTCACTGCTTTTGATGTTGAGAAGGCATCATTTGAATTTCTCCCTAAGAAAGCACTTAGTACAGATGTTTTTCATAAATCTTGGCCATTGATCAAATATTCAGTGAATAAGGCAGTATTAGAGTTTTTCAACCATGGAAAGCTACTAAAGGCAATTAATAAGACATACATATACCTTATCCCTAAGGTATCTTCACCTCGAGGGACTTTAGGCCTATTTCTTAATGTAACACCTTTTATAAAATCATGTCTAAACTCCTCTACGAAAAGCTTAAGGTTATCATCTCTAAGTGTATTGATCATTCTTAATAAGCCTTAATAAAAGGGAGGAAAATTGGAGACAACAATCTACATGCTCAAGAATTTTTCAAAATCTACAATAAGAACAACTTCGGAAAAGATAGTGCCTTAAAAATAAAGTTTCATAAAGATTTTAATACATTAGATTGGAGCTTCATCTAGAATACTCTTAAGGCATTTAGTTTTGCCAATAATTTTATGAGTTGGATTCATTAATGTATCTCAACAACTTCTTACTGTGCACTTATTAATGGTGAGCCAACCAAGGTCATCAAAAGTGCTACAACTTAACCCTATATTTATTTGATATGGCTGTGCAGATCATGAATAGAATTATAAAGCAAGTCATTTTATAGGAGAGCAAGTTCAAATACCACTCACTAGAAAAAAAAATAGGTTTTATCAATGGAAATTACCAACAGAAAATAAAGATTTTCCCTCAGGAAATAAATTTGACAATGGAAATTACTGAATAAAAAAGTCGTCAGAGAAACAACCGCAGGTAAACTTTAGCAATGGATATAAGGAATCTGTCGCAAATTTAGCGATGAAAATTTGTACATCCGTTCATAAATTTAACGACAATTTTTTATTTTTTTCAGTAAATTTATTGAGGAATTTAGAATATTTTATCGTTAATTTGCCGACATAATCAAAATATTCCGTCGGTAAATTTACTGCAATAAGTTGTAAGTCCATCGCTAAATTTACCAACGGATATACGACATTCCATTACTAAATGTACAGATGGAAAATATTATTCATCACTAAATGTTTACCAAAGGATTATATTATTCCATCAGTAACTTACAGAGTGATATATTTTGTTGGTTATTAGCGACAAAATATTGTATTTTCGTCAAGAAATTGAACTATGATAAAATTTAACCACCATTTCTCACTTCCTACCCAAGTTACTTGTTGATAATCTTATGGTTTTCTTGTACATTTAATTTTTGTAAATAATATAACCTTGATTGAAAAATGTAAAGTAAACATTTTCTTAAATGGTAATATAATAAAAAATTATAATGTAGATGACTATAAATTAAGAATTTATACAAAAAATTAAGAGTAACAAACTATCAAATACATTCACTTATCTAGAAGCTATGCAGATGGTGAAGGTGGATGCTTTGACTGCTGCGATGAGGTCCTGTCCCAACCTTTCAACTCGTCTACCTCATTATAGAGCTGGGTTGTGTACTCCATCAAACTCTCTGCTGTGCTCTCAAGCTGAAGGACTCTATCATTTGATGCAACCTACTAGATCCAGCAGTAGTGGATGTGGAGGATTGCAATAACATGTGTTTGCAAATGAACCTAACTAAAAAATCCTTCCACATAAGTCCCTATCATCCACTACATCAAGATATCCCTAACTCTCATCAAAAGTTTCAGAGTTTTGAGACTATCGTTCAATGCTTTCTTGTATTTGGTCCTATCATTATAATTGTTTATGTTAATAAATGATACTTTTTAAGAATTAAAATTAATGTATGGATTTTACATACATGAAGTTGTCTGTATCGAGTGTTGATGAGGGTCACAACATTATGCTTCTTAATATGAGTGTGTAGAAAGAGCTAGTATAGTATAGGCTTCCTTCCCATAGATTGACATGTGTTTAATTGATTATATAATTATTCTATAACATTTATCGATTAATGACATGAAATTGATTAAGATACTCACTTTAACTTATATATGATTTTAGGTACGATTCAGAATCAAAGAAGTTAGAGTGAGTCGAAAGTACTACATTTGGGTCGTTTTATAAAGATTCATATCCAATTTTCTTCATGGAATAAGAATGAGGAAGATTAGAGCCAAAAAAAGTCAAGAAGAAGAGAAGAAAATGAAAACACAAAGAAGAAGAACCAAGGTAGCTCAAGGCTAAGGTTGGAAAGTCACCCACTCACGGCATCCATGCAAGCTATGAATTTAATGGACAACAAAATTATGGAATGTGATGGATTCAAGCTAGCTGCCAAGATATAAGGCAAAGGTGTGTTAGGTGGATAGCAAACCAAAGTAGGAGGTTGCAGCAAGTGAAGAATTGAGAGGAGTGTTGGCTGGATAACAAAACAGATGCAAGAACATTATTCACAGCAACAAGAAAAATTGCATAGTCCTGAATGCATGGATTTGTGCTTATGCAAGATGACTAGCTTCCATTCCACTTAGTGTTTAAGGTGTAAAGAAGACTTACGTGTGATGTGAAAGAGGGATAGTTGTTAAAACGAGAATAAAGGATAGTGTTTGACAAACCAAAGAGAAAAGAGCGTCATTCATGGTCTTCTTAGGTGTGCATAGGCGTGAGACATGCTCTCACTCCCATTTAGGTGCTCTCACAACCATAAGTGATAACTCATGGGCATGAGGGCTTAAGTGAAACCTCACCCAATCATTTAACCTAGCGTTTTAATATATACCGAGGGTTTGATGACATAAGGTTTTATTAGAGAGTTGTTCTTTGGTGGAGGCATTTTTTGGGGGTTGAAACAATTTATTTTTAGGAGCTCTTAATTCTAATGAAGATGGGGGGTAAAGCTCTCAACTATGAGAGACCCATGGAAGAATAGTGTAACATCCCGTTACTGTTAGCAAGAGTATTTTGGTAATATTGGGACGGACTAATAGGTTTCATTACATTTATTGACTGAGCATGTTACTGGCCTCTGATTATAGAGGAACAGGTTTCTTGCATATGCATTTATTTATTCATAGGTACATGCATTCATGATTTTTCGGCATTTTAATTGTGAGTATGAATCGATTAGATTGTGAACTGAAAACTGACTGAATTGACTGGATTGTGAACTGGAACTGACTGGACTATGATTGATTGAGAAATTAGGAGTAATTGGATTCGAATGAAAGATTTAGAATAATTTAAGAATGATTGGTAATTGATAGTGGCTTATAGGAAATTTTCGGAAAATTCGGGAGAAAATGCCCGGACCGGATATTTTAAGTGAAAGACCGATTGACTGTATGGTACTGAAAGAATTGTCCAATGGCAATGGAAAAATTAAAGTTATACTGTTAGGAAATAAGAATGTTGAGCCATTGAAATATAGGGACTGAAATTTGAACTGATTTGGAGACTGATGTCTTTAAATAGCTAGGTTTGAATTTGGGGATTTTATCCTAAGGCATAGCAAAATCGTCTCTTCTCTTCTCCTCCTCCCACAGTGATCTTCGATCCTCCTCATTGGTGAGATTTCTCGATCATTTCTTGTGGTTTCCCTTTCATTGTGCAAAGCTAACTGGTTTATTATGATTGATGAAGGTTGGGAGGCTTGAGAGTGTTAATCGGTGATTGGGGAAGATTTTAGGGTTTATGGCATTGATCTTTGATTTTGGTAAGTTTATGATTTAATGTTGTTATTAATGATTTTTAGAGCATTTATGGCATTTATTATGGTTGGTATGGGTAGATGGGAGTGTTTAATGGAGGTTTTAAGAGTATTAATGGCGAAAATCGATCGGAGAAGATGATCGGGCCTTCGCACGTCGCGACGAGCGCAGAGGCACCGAGGGCTTCATTGCGACGAGTAATTGATTTATTCGTCGCAACGAGCTCACTCGGACGTCACGAAGAGCGTGGATTTGTACGACGTGACGAGTTCCCTCGTGGACGTCGCGACGAGAGGCGCGAAGGATTGCATGCTGCGACAAACGTGTTTCACGCCGAAGGAGCAGATTTCTGATGGATTGTATTTTAGTTTATTGGGCATAACTAATGGTGTAGACCTTCGATTGAGGTGATTCCTGATTCGTTGTGAACTAGAGAAAGAGGTCTACAATTGAGGATAATTATGGAAGTTAGAATTTAATTTAATTGGCATTGATTCGAAGAGAATAAGGTCAATTAAGGTTCATAGTGTGACCTAAGTATTGAATTGAGACAATTGGAGTTCTAATTTGGGATTTTCAATGGATGATTTAACCGATGAATAGGGAATTGTTATAGGGTATATGAATTGAGAAAAATTGAACTGAATTTTGGGATTGGATCAATTATTGCCGATCAATTGAGTGAAGAGTTCAAAATTGGGTTTTAGCACCGGAAATCGTGAACATGCATTGTACATAATTTCATAGAGACATATGCATCACTGAACTGTTTAATTGAGCATCTAGTAATAGGACTGTATTTAAATGTTATAGAGGCGCCGTTGGATCGTCATTCTACGGACATTGCTGGAACTTCCAGGTAGTAGCTCGGAAGTTACAAGTGAGTAACCTAGTTGGTTTCTCAAATTTCTGATTGTTTAAATGCTCAATGTGAATTACTTGCCAATGTGAATTGCATGATTACTGAAATATATATGATCGAATTTCACTATGACTACATGCAAAGGGTGAACTACATGATTACTGAAATGTATAGAAGCGAAATTCATGCTTTTACCGTATTAGACTGGACTACTGCATGACACTGAGAAATGCAATACTAGGCTCACTGAACTACTGAACACTACATTGCATGCATAAATGTATGATCAGATAATGGATATGTGCCCCAAGTTGCTAATACCACTGATCGAGCCTCGAGCTCTAATACTGTACTGACCGGGCCTCGAGCCCGAGGGAAGAAATCCCTGACGCATGTCCCATTGAACACTGACTGAGCACTTGGGCACAACACTGAATAACTGGAAAAGAGTCACATATGCATTGAAATTTCCTGATTGACTGTTTTGTGATGATGACTGATTACGTGATGGCATGATTTACTGTAAATTGTGAAATGATACTGCAAAGTGTTACATGCTATTGTAAAATTGTTATCACTGTAAACTGTTATATAATACTGTAAATGGTTATATGATACTGCTAATTGAATATTACTGT
>JANTNU010502671.1:0-11240 GCA_024752395.1 Erythroxylum havanense
CGACCCTTCTCTTCGCTCAGACTCGAGGAGTAGGGGGCTTATGGTCGGGTCGGCCGTGTTGGGCCCGGACTCAGTCAAAACGACCCGTGTACACGTAAAGACCTATCTAATGTGTCGATCGGTCCTTGTTTCAAAGATCAATCTCCTACCTAATGGCTATATCAAGCCCAAGCCCAATCCACGCTCTCATCAGCCCATCCGCATGAGAGAGATCTCCATGTACACGTAAAGACCTAAACCTAGCTACTGCTCCATATATAAGGTATAATTCAACCGTAAAAGAGGTACGCAATCATAACCTAGTTTTCTCTGCATTCATCAACCTCACCTTCACCAACAAAAGACTGACTTGAGCGTCTGAGGGGCTAATCGGGACACAACCCCCGAGGTGTCTTCTTTGTTTTGCAGGGACCTTCACGTCGAAGTCACTATAGAAAACAGTCAACTCATGGATCCAAACGGCAACGTACCGTTCAGCCAAAATCCGGCATAACCAGTATTACTAATTAGTCGAGTATACGCAGACATAATTTTTGTTGTCTATCAACGCCCACAACTTGATGGGTTTTTCTTCACTTAATATTACATATTACATCTTCAATGAAACGGCCCAAGGAACGGTGAGAAGATCCACCCTTCGTTAAAGCTTGCCTGCTCTTTTCACTTATGTCTTTCACCTTCCTCCTCACTTCACCATCATGATCCATCACACACCTTATTCCTCTCTCTATAACATCGGCACCCACGATCATGTCGTTCGAAAATGAAGTCGTGATGAACGGGTCGCTTCTGTAGTCAACTTGAATCTCCACTCCTATGCCCAGCTCTTTGACCAATAGGAATGCATTGAATTGTTGCTCTGCGTAGAGAGGTAGTGTTGCTATCGGCATACCGAACCACAAGCTCTCTAACGTTGAGTTCCAACCACAGTGCGACACGAACCCTCCGATTGCTTCGTGGGCCAAAACGGCTACTTGTGGGGCCCATCCTATCACTTTCCCGATCCCAGTCGTGCAATCAAGGAAGCCTTCGGGCAATGCTTCTTTGGGATTTGTGTACTCGGTTGGACTTTCCATTGTCCCTTTTGGTGAAGGCTTGCGTAGGGACCACAAGAAACAGTGACCACTACGTTCCAGGGCCAACGCAATTTCTTTTACCTGCTCTGTACCGAAGCCCCCCATGCTCCCGAAGCAGAGGAACACTACCGATGATGGAGCCTGATCATCAAGCCATCCCATGATGCAGTCCTGGTTAGACGTCCCTTGATGACCTTTTAGGTTCAAAATGGGCCCCACTGGATAGACAGGAGGTGCATTGCTATTCTTAAATTCAGTGGTCAAAGCGTTGATTGCATAGGATTCCAGCTCCATGAATGTGTTTACCAAGATACCCTTGCTTTCTCGAACCCTCCTATCTTGTTGAAGCAAAACAGAAAGCCACTGTTCATTCATCAACGCAGAAGGCAAAACCTTAGCAGGAAGTGGGAGACTTACGGTTGGAATGAACAAAACGTCGGAGTTCTCAAACTTGGTTGGGCCTACTTGTTGGTGATCATGAATATACTGCATATGGAAAACGAGACCGAGAAAAGCTGCACCTGAAGTGCAGAAAATATAGGACGGAACTCCGAATTCATTGGCAACATCTATGAATTGGGTACAGAACATGTCAAGAACGAACCCTCCAAGTCGAGGCTCTTCGGGGCTTGATTCTGGTTTAATGAGGTTGGAAACAACTTCTCTGACATGGGGTTTTTGGGTTTCGATAAGGGTAATAATTGGCCTGACGGAAGTGTCACTAGGGTCGAGCTCTATAGCAGGTAGCTCGATGAATCGCAGACGATTAGATACGTTGGTGGTGGCAAGTGACTTGATAAACTCACTAGTTTCAGCGTCGAAAGGCATCTTCACGACGAGGAAAGTGACGGAGACTCTTTCATCGCGGTCAACAAGTACTTTTGCGAACTCCGTCGACGACACAAGGTGGCCTGCAGCGGGTGCAGAGACGAACACCAATTCCACTTTCGTCATTTAGGAATTAAAAAAGCAATTTCTTTTGGCCTATATTTAACATGACAGAGAAGATAAGGAACCTGTGGCCTTTATATGAAACATGTACATGTGATTCGCATTGAAGGTTGTGTTCTGAACAATGTCTTGTCTTTACGGCCAA
Source organism: Erythroxylum havanense (assembly GCA_024752395.1). Classification (NCBI taxonomy): domain Eukaryota; kingdom Viridiplantae; phylum Streptophyta; class Magnoliopsida; order Malpighiales; family Erythroxylaceae; genus Erythroxylum; species Erythroxylum havanense. The sequence goes on from JANTNU010502671.1 coordinate 2,173, forward strand.
TTATTGGAATAAACGTCTGATGTCATGGCTTTGCTGGCTAGAAAACTGCTTCACTAATAGTAAGGTAGCCGATGAGTTACCGGGGAATTTCGGTGCATTCAAAGAAGTTTGAGTCGGCAAAATGAATTCGGATAAATACGAAAGGATCTTTCAAACTTCAGCTCAAATCGACAAACTTTAAATAGAACTTAATTTAATGTGTAATGTTAGCAACCTGTAGTTTGTAATTCAATAATTTACAAAGCAAAATATAAATCTAAACTATATAGGCTCAAACTCATACACAATTAAAATAAGTATAGAATTAAGAAATGAATTGGCTAAACTTTTACACTTTGGTTGCAATGTTTTTATTTTTATTTTACTTTTTATTTGTAAATAAAAATAAAAACTTAATCAATCTTAATATAATTACACTTTTATTATTGATAATAATAAATAATAAATTAAATTTAAAGATAAATTAAATTTATAAACAAATTAAAGTAAATAATTATATTTAAACGTTTTATGCATTATTTTAATAAATATTCATTATATTTATTAAACTAATTAATTTATTAAAATTTATTTGTATACATATACATTTTTATTATATAGAATTAAGGTTAATCTTTAGGTTATTTAATTACATCACCTACTCTATACTTATCACATCTTTCCCGAACTCTACATCCTTTATCCAAGAAGTCGTGAACCGTAAATACATGGTTGTCGAAATGAGTAATAAATCATTAAGAATCGAGTCATGTTCACGGGAATTATAAAAAAGTTCAAATCTACACTAGCTAATCAGGTTGGGTAAAATTTTAGAAATTAAAAGCAATGTAAAGAATTATTAAAAACTCAAGTAAAATTCTAAGCAACTACTCAATTAAATGTAACCAAAATAACTATGAATGTGACATATCTATGCAATAACTAATTAGGAAGAGAGTGCAGCAATTGACTAATTAAAAAGATTAACTTCAATAGGGAATGATATTTTTGTCAACCTTAATATTAAATTAGTTATCCTCCACAAATGAAAAATTCTATCCTTTTATATGAATTTTAAGAGTAATTAATCCATTTCTCTTAAAAGTGAATTAATATATCCACTCTAGATATCAGTAATCCCTTACTTAAGTTATTCATCGAGTTTCTTAAGCTCCAAAATCCAAATCTTCTGTTTTCATCTCTTAAGTTTCTTAGATCTTCCAACTCACAAAAAAATTCTAGCCGAAATTTCCTTCAATTTTCTAACAAAACCTCATTTTTTCAAAAGTAAATTTATATTAAGCAAACTTCCAATGATTTAAAGGAAAAACCAATAAAAGTAAGGAAAATCAACAAGTATATAAATATTCAATCATGAATTCCAACAAAATTCAATGTTAAAGTATCACCCAGATATCAAATCCGTAAGAAAAATTAAGGTTCTAACTACAAATCATCATACCAAATAATTCAAAAGCATAAATCCTAGATAAACTTACAAAGGAATCAAATAAAAATAAAGAACACGGGTCCAAATTGCTGCAAAATTTCTATAGTAAGATTGTGATTTGGAGGTGGAATCCTCAAAGCTCGGTGTAGATTCCCATCCAAACAGCGTGCCCTCCCGTCTCCTTCACGTGGCTACATTCTTTTTCAGTGGAGGTTGTCTCGTCCCTACCGAATGAGGAGTTGCTACCCTTTTTAATTTTTGCAAAACACTGGGTCGTCTCTCCTTTGCGTGGCTACCTTCTTTTAATTTTTCAAAACATTGGGCCCTCTCTCCTTGCACTATTCTCTTCCTTGGAAGCCCTCTCTCCTTTTGCTCAGCTCGTACTAAGCGATCGCGTATGAAGATATGAGCAGTACTTCGGTTTACAAAAAAAAGAAGAAAAGGACGTTTGACCAAACTGATTGTACAATAATTTTTGTTGATAATTAATTGATTGTACAATAATTACTTGTTGATGTTGCAAAAATCTAAATTCGAGTATTATTTAAGTGCAGGTGATTGCAAGCATGATCTATTATATATATATCAAGAACCGTCGCTGCCTTTTAGGTATTTAATAAATATTAAGATATATTTAATAAATGTTAAGATATAAATGCGAAGCATTTTTCATGCTACCAAGTTAGCGGGTAATAATTTTGATGATTGATACTGCAACTTGATAATTGTTCTCATACATGAAAAATTTATCGATATGATCGATAAACTCATGAAAGAAACGCCTCTTGAGGGAATTGATGATGCTAATGCATTGGATGCTTATTTTAAGTATAATAAACAAAGTACTAATGCTAAGTGCATTATTCTGGCATCAATGAGTTCTGAACTCTAAAGATAACATGAAGGTATGAATCCTTCACAGATCATTGAACATCTTAAGAAGATATATGAGTCACAAAGTAATATTGCTAGATATCAATTATCTAACTCCCTATTCAAGTCTAAACTGAAGCTCACATTTCATGTGAGATCCCATGTTCTTAAGATGATTGATCTTATAGAACAACTTGAGAAGTTAGATAATTTATTAGTAATTTAAGTCCTTTATCTTATAGAAAAATAAAGGACTTAAATTTTGACAAATATAATTTATTAGTAAGATTAAATAAATTTAGTATTTTTTAAGGATAAATATAGTAATTTATTTTTAAATAATAATAATTGAAAACTAAATTTTAAATTAAAATGTAAAGAAATAAATAAAGAATATAAAATTTAAAAAACATAATTACTAATTACTACGTGTAAGAATTAAAAAGAAAAAAATTAAAAATTCAGATCATTTATGAAATATACCATTAAATCTCAAATTACCTAAATGCATCAATATTCACAAATTAGGAAGAGTGAAATCACGGTAGGTCTCACATGGATGGTCGCATGCAATAAAAAAAAAAGAGAGGGGATCGGTGGATAACAAGGAATGACTTAAATGGTTTAAATTCCTTACTTAAGACTCTCCCTTACGGGTGTTAAAAATTAGTGCAGCTTAATTAATTAATTAATTTGCTTTATCTTGTTTTACCGAGTCAATAAATTAGTTCCTATTTGATAGGTACTTGAAGTCGTGTTACTTAAGTCAGTAGTAGTGGGATTGTTTTCCTTCAAGTCGTTGGAGTCTTTTTAGCAAGTTAATGTTATTAGCTATATATCTGATGTAATTTCTCAGTTCAAGTTATTCAGAAAAGAAAGCTTTTCATTGTTGTTTCTTCTATATACTGTTGTATACTCTTTTTGTTTTATGGTATCAGAGCCAAGGCTTGAGAGGGAATTTTTAGTTTGTAGTATGGAGTCGTTGAATGGAGGAAACGCACAAAGTGCCTTTGAGAAACTTGTGGGCATAAACTATACGCATTGGAAACTGTATATGAAGGCTTATCTTCAAGGCCAGGACTTGTGGGAACTTGTGGTTGGATCGGATGCAAAGATTTCGATTGACACACCGGATAATACTGAGCCTCGAAGAAAATGGAAGATCAAATGTGGAAAGGCTCTCTCTGCTTTAAGGACTTCAATTAGCAAAGAGTTCATTGATTATGTTCATGATATTAGTTCTCCAAGGCAAGTTTGGGAAACTCTTGAAAGGTTATTCTCCAAGAAAGATATAGCAAGGCTACAGTTCTTGGAAAATGAATTAGCAACGACAACACAAAAAGGTATATCAATTGCATAATATTTATTGCGGGTAAAAAACATTTGTGCTAAGATTTCTGAATTGGATGTAGATGAGAAGATTAGTGAAGCTCGTTTAAGAAGATTTCTCATTCATGGTTTAAATAAGGAGTACAGTCCGTTCATCACCTTTATTCAAAGATGGGTGAATCGATCGTCAATTGAACATTTGGAGAGTCTGCTTTGTAATCAAGAGGCTTTGACTAAACAAATGGCCAAAGCATTCAACCCTGAATGTAATGATGTTTTTTTCTCAAAAGGAAAGTCAACTCCGGATGATCATGATGAAGGAACGAGCAAGGATTATAACTTACAAAGACATAGATCCATCAAGTGTCATAAGTGTGGAAAGTTGGGCCATATTAGGAGAAATTGTCGTGTAAAGCTCTCCAAGGCAAACGCTGTTTGTGAAGATGAAGAGGAGGAACAGTTGGAATGGGATCATTGTTTCACGAAAGTGGATGAAGAAAAGGGAGATGTTACTGTCAAATTAACTCCAGATTATGCCCTCTTTAACAACCAAAATTATGAGCAAGAGTGGATCATTGATTCTGTTTGCTCTCATCATGTAACTAGAAATAATTCTTTACTTTCAAAATTGCACCGACATAATGGAGAACGAGTTATTGTTACAACTAATAACTCAATATATCCAGTAGAAAATGAAGGAGTTGTGAAGATTGATGTTAATGATACAAAAAGCATCAAGCTAAATGATGTTTTCCATGTATTAGGTTTGAAAAGAAATTTAATTTCGATTTCTCAAACTACCAATTGTGGGAAATATGTTTTGTTTAGGCCAGATGATGTAAAAGTTCTTGATAACGTGAAGAATGTAGTTGTGGATGTTGTTCTAACTGGTGAGAAAAGGGTCCTTATTTGTTATGATAATGGGAGAAGCCTATGTGAAGAAGACAAGTCAAACTGATAGGCCAGCAATTTGGTACGCTCGATTAGGACATTTAGGCTATCAATTGATACAGCAAATTTCTTCAAGGAAATTGATTGATGGTGTACCAACTTTACAAATTGTTCATGAAAATGTTGTTTGTCAAGGCATCCCGTTTGGTAGGCATCCAGTTTGGTAAATCACACTGTCTTCCTTTGACAAATTGTTGAATCGAAGATCTACTATGTTTGATCTGATGCATACAGATTTGATGGGACCAGCAAAAACACCTAGTTACAGTGGATATCACTATGCCATGGTGTCGGTGGATGAATTTTCAAGGTACACATGGGTGAAATTCTTGAAAGAGAAGAGTGAAGAATTATCGAAATTTGTTGAATTTAATGATGCTGTAGAAAAAGAATTCAGAAAGAAAGTCAAGTTTCTGCACAGTGACAATGGAGGAGAATACATGTCAGACGATTTCTTTCAATATTGTGATAATAATGGCATTTTTAGGCAAATGACATATCCCAATACTCCTCAGCAAAATGGAGTTTTAGAAAGGAAATTAGCTCATCTCATCTCTACGAGTCTTTCATGGCTACATGATAAGAATCTTCCTCAAGAGCTTTGGGCTGAAGCTATTCAATGTGCATCCCATGTAATTAATCGTTTACCTCCTTGGCTAGGTAAAGAAAAAACTCCTTTCGAAATTTTATATGGTATAAAGCCAACTGTAAATTATTTCTGTGTATTTGGTTCAGTATGTTATGTCCATATTCCAAAATTTAATCAAACCAAACTTGACCTAAAAGCCAAGAAGGGTGTTTTCGTTGGCTATGATTCATATAGGCAAGGATGGAGGTGCACGGATCCAGAAATTAAAAAATGGATCACTTCTAGGGATGTTGTGTTTGATAAAGTATCTACCTATTATTCTACCCAAAATTTTTCAATTCAAAAAGTCAATTTGGATGAGTTTCAAGAAAGCCTGCAATAGATTCCTGACAAAGACTTTCAAATTTCAAACAATGATGAATCTTCAACACCAAGTAATTCAAATTCAAGTAGCCTAGAACAAGGCAGAAGAAGGTTAGTATGGGAGATAAGACAACCTGACTATCTTCAAGATTATGAGTTGCAACTAAGTCACTGCAGTGTTACCTCATACTTCTTTATTGGAGCATTGGATGAAGAACTAGTAAATTATGAAGAATCCAAAGGTCATCCAAAATAGGAAGCAACTATGGAAGAAGAGCTTGAAGCTTTGAAAAAGAATGAGACATAGGAGTTAGTGCCAAAACCAGAAAACTATGAGCCAATCACTTGTAACTGGGTTTATCGATTGAAGAAAATTTTCGATGGGACTGTTGATAAATACAAAGCTCAACTTGTTGCTCGTGGTTTCTCTCAAAGTTATGGATTGGATTATGAAGAGACATTCAGCCCAGTTGCTAAAATGGTAACTATAAGAACCATTTTTTTCTCTTGTAGCATTCAAAAATTGGAAGTTATGGCAACTTGATGTAAAGAATGCCTTCCTTTATGAAGAGTTGGATCATGAAGTGTTTATAGAGCAAATTGATGTAAAGCATGCCTTCCTTTATGGAGAGTTAGATTGTAAAGTGTTTATAAAGCAACCTAAAGGATATATTTTGGAACAATATCCTAGTCATGTTTGCCAATTAAAAAAAGGCATTATACAATCTTAAACAAGCATCGCATGCTTGGTATGGTAAAGTTGCTCAATACTTAATATTTTATGGCTTCAAAGTTTTTGATGTAGACTCAAGTTTGTTTATTAAATCAGAATCAAATGTGCATTTGTTGGTTCTGTTATATGTGGATGATATGATAATTACTGGAAATAATGAAACTGAAATTTCTTAGTTAAAAAATGAGCTTTTTGTTCGATTTGAGATGAAAAGCTTAAGAGAGGCTATCTGCTTTCTCAATCTAGAAATTGAAAAATCAAATCAGGGGCATTTCATTTCTCAAAAAGGGTATGCAAGGAAGTTGCTGCAACGTTTTAGCATAGGGGATTCAAAACCAAAAACCACTCCGATGGAGTCGAATCTAAAACTTATGAAAGACGAAGGGAAACCATTAAAGGATGTCGAAAGTTTTCAACAACTTATTGGTAGTTTAATCTATTTAACTATCACAAGGCCTGACATTGTTTATTTTGTTGGTAGAGTTTCTCAATTTATGCAGAATCCAAGAACATCTCACCTAGATGCAACAAGAAGAATTCTTCATTACGTAAGAGGCGCACTTGATTATGATCTGATGTACAAAAGGCTAGAAAAGTTTCTTTTAACTTGTTTTATTGATGTAGATTGGGCTGGAGATACAAATGATAGACATTCAATTTCAAGTTATTGTTTTAGTTCTGGTTCTGCTATGATATCCAGGTGTAGTAAAAAGCAATTAGTAGTTGCTTTATCTAGCACTGAAGCTGAATATGTGGCATCAACTATGGCTGCACAAGAATGAACGTGGTTGAAGAGGTTAATAGAACATATGTTGTGCAAGATTGATTATGTTGTCCAAATTAATTGTGATAATGAAAGTGTTGTTAAACTTGCATCAAATCCAGTTTTCCATAGCAGAACAAAGCATGTTGAAGTTCGCCATCACTACATTCGGGAGAAGGGTTGGATCAAGAAATTGAGTTAAAGGGAATCTCTACAAATGATCAAGTAGCAGATATATTTACAAAGGCTTTGGAAAAGCCAAAGTTTGAAAGTTTCAGGGCTGCCCTTGGAGTCATTGATCGTAAGCATACACTAAGGGGGAGTGTTAAAAATTAGCGCAGTTAGCTTAATTAATTAATTATTTTACTTTATCTTGTTTTACGTAGTCAATAAATTAGTTCTTATTTGATAGGTACATGGAGTCGTGTCACTTAAGTTAGTATTAGTGGGATTGTTTTTTTAAAGTCATTGGAGTCTTTTTAGCAAGTTAACGTTATTGGCTATATATCTGAAGTAATTTCTCAGTTCAAGTTATTCAGAAAAGAAAGCTTTTCTTTGTCGTTTCTTCTATATACTATTGTATACTCTTTTTGTTTTAACAGGAGGTCTTGAGTTTGAGTCACGCAAAAAAAAGGAAGATGGGAAAATTTTCTTATTGATGATCTTTGAGCTCCTTGGGCAAAACTCCTTGATCGGATCAATTATGAACGCCTCACTTCTAGTGACAGTGTGGGAGTTGAAGCCACTAGGGAACCCAAGGGTTGTTGGAAACTTAATATTGAGCAGGACTAGTGATCAATCAGTAGTTGACCAATTAAGTATGCGACGACTTATTGTACGCAGAAGTATACAGGCTACGTAGGAACCTATTGAATCTTGGAGCTCCAGATTTACCTCCTCTAAAGCTCTTGAGGTAGGGTCTTAGGGTCTTAGGATTAGTCCGACTAAGCTGAGATATCTAATGTAATTATATAAAAAAAGGAGAATGGTGGGTCCATGTATTTAAAAGATGATGGTAAGAAAATATTTTGTGATTAATTATTGATGACTATTTACGGTAATTGTCTCATAAATTTTCTTTGCTTTTCGTTTTATCTTTTTAAAATTATTGATTGAGATTATAAACGAAACGTCATTCCAAGTGTTTACTTACAATATAATAATTGTAATATGATTTTATATAATTAGAATTTAATTTTAAAAATTATAAACTTTTGAAAATAAATAATAAAAATAATTTATCGTGTATCAGATTATTTATGATGTTGATTTGCCAATCATAATTTTAATTCAATCACGGACCTTGTTAATTTACTAGGAAAATGTCAATTATTGACACAAATTAGGAACAAAATACAAACTTGAAAACCCAAGAACAGCTTCATTAATATGATAATTAAGGTAGTAAAGTATCAGACTCCAGTGCCGCAATATGCTTTTAGAGGCATTTGAGAGAGACTGGCCTTGGATTGACGAAACTTAAGATATTCAGAATAATCGAAAGGATTAAACAGAAGAGGGTGTTGTGCATCCACGAGCTCTTCGGGGACTTTCACAATGTATCCTGCTTTGAAGAATGAGAACAATGCAACAACATATCTTGTTTCGTTCCCAGACATCATACAACGATGTTCAGGACAGTGTAGTCGACCATTTGACCATGCCTGCACAAAATAATGAAGATTGAATTATAGTTTCCAAACCATAGTCGAAATTATGAGTAGGGTTAATAAATTAGCCGAGACCAAATTTTCAGGTAGGATTTGAGTTCAAAAAGATCAATACAAAATTGTTTTGATCAAATCTCAAATTAAAAAATCTAAATTTGATTAAAAAATTAATTGAACTTAATTTTAATCAATATGTTGCCGTTATTAATTATAAAATGAAATATATATTTTTTATAACAACTAAGGCCCTGTTTGTTTTCATTTTTTTTTCTCGTTTCTTGTTACGGTTTCTATAAAAATTAAAACTTCTGAATAAATCACGTTTGGTTGATGTTGTTTTGTTACGCTGTTTTTAAAAATAAGAAAAC